>CAIGQV010016148.1:21891-32432 GCA_903798115.1 Danio jaintianensis
TATCAATGTTGAAATTTGTATATTTTTGTGGAGACAGTGAATAATTTTCTCGAGGATTTCTTGATGGTTCAGGATCATTATTCATATATATAATCAATTATTAGAATCTTTATTGTATATATCAGTTCAGAAAGAATTAATGTTGTTCAAAAATCTTACAGACCCCAAACTTATGAGCACTAATACATATTTCACTTGTAATATTCTATCAATACAGATATCCACACACACAAACTATAATATATAAATATTAAATCTATAAATTGAGGGGGAAAAAAACTGTTTATAGGTTTCTATAGGTTATAGTCATTTAGTTTTATTCTTTAAACCAGGGGTGGCCAGATTTTTTTGTATGAAGGGCCAAAACCCAAATATTGATCGCCGTGGGCCAAAGATAAATATACCAAACTATTTTACATTAAATCTGCCATGGGCAATTTCTTAATTCATTTCATAATATTCCAAAATAAATAAAAAAACATTACTTTGAATCGTATTAACTAACGCAGTATCACTTTTTAAATTAGAATTTATTGCAATAAAAACATAAACAATCACATTATAATACAGTGGAGTTCAACGCTGAATACACCAGTCAAGCAGAATCTGCCTTTGCCTTGATTCGCAAAGTCTCTGCATTGTCCTCTATCTGTCGTATATGTACATTTTAAACTAAATCTGATTAATTTATTATCCAGCATATATTTTACGCAGTGGACGCCCTTCCAGCTGCAACCCATCCATACACTCTCATTCACACACATACACTACGGACAATTTAGCTTACCCAATTCCCCTATACCGCATGTCTTTGGACTTGTGGCGGAAACCCACTCCAACATGGGGAGAACATGCAAACTCCACACAGAAATGCCAACTGACCCAGCCGAGGCTTGAACAAGTGACCTTCTTGCTACCCACTGCGCCACCCCATTTATTTACACTGAAACTTTTTTTGTAGCTTAACAATAAAACACACAAATATGAGGTTACATTCAATTTGAAATGACAATCTCTAAACCATTCTCGGATGGCATGGAGGGCCAAATCAAAGGTTACCTTGGGCCAACTTTGGCCCACGGGCCCTAGTTTGGGTATCTCTGCTTTAAACAAACGATGACATTTCATTTGATTCATTTTAAAACAACAGATTACCGACAGAACACCTAACTAAAGTTAACAAATTAATATTTGGTGGAATAAAATTGCCAATTCATTCATTCATTTCTCCTTTATTCATCAGTGGTCGCCACAGTTGGGTCGCCAACTTATCCGGCATATGTTTTACACAGCGGATGCCCTTTCCAGCTGCAACCCAGTACTGGGAAACATCCATACACACTCATACACTACAGCCAATTTCATTTATTCAATTCACCTATAGCGCATGTCTTTGGACTGTGGGGGGAACCGGAGCACCCGGAGGAAACCCACGCCAACACGGGGAGAACGTGCAAACTCAGAAATGCCAACTGACCCAGCCGGGACTCGAACCAGTGACCTTCTTGCTGTGAGGCGACAGTGCTAACCACTGAGCCACCGTGCCGCCCCACTGTCAATTGTCATTTTCTGCAAAAAAAGAAGAAGAAAATAATAATAAGAAACTTTGTTAGACCTTTATAGAAAAATTAAACCCATTCAACCCCATATCTAATGTTGTTGTTGTTGTTTTTTTCAGGAGGCATTCAATGTTCGATGATGCTGTGCAGTTTGCAGGTACTTTAGTCTTTTGACCATAAGTGACCCTGTTGTAACGGCGCTGCAGATGCCTGGATCTCTCATAAATGGGCCAGGGTTTACAATAGTCAACTAAATAAACATCTGCAGGTTTATCTGGTGTGTCTCTGCTCTGTCTGCTGTTTGGCACACTTTCGGGGATTACCTCAGGACGCACGCTCCTCATGCGGACACAAATACTGAATGGCGGATCACGTGAAAGACTCAGGACACGCTAAATCCCTCTGTGGAGGAACGTGAGGAGGTCAAAGGAGAATTCCCGTTTCATCTGCTGGATTCCTCCCAAGATTATCTACCAATGGACCAAAACTACAGTACCGTTAACACACACACTCATTCACAAGGTCATGCACATCACAAATCTTCTTAATGTGCTTTGCCAGTGCCTGCTGGAGATGTGCTCTATTTTCATACTGAGCTTTAAAGAGAAAAAAGACATTTTTACAGTTACGAATGCTTTAAAAACAATACTGTGTTCCTGCGCTGTCATGATGAGCACACATATGGTGTTAATATTGACCTTAAAATTGCTGTTTGCCTCCCATTGTGATAAATCATCACTTACTTGGGATTTAAACAAACGTAACCTTCAAACTTGGGCATGTACCGTAGCTTGTCCTGGATTGATTGTGCTGCGGTCATCGGTAATATCCGGACACAATTTTCCCCCACCCCAATTTTTGGATTCAAGAAAATTTAGGGAACTGAGCAGAACTTGGCAGCACCACTATATTTCTCTCCAGGTTTGACGTCAGTGACATATGTGCTTGCTATGGGCTGTGTATTACTTGTATAATCATTGAAATCTTTTCAAATTTATCCTTGCAGTATGTAATAAGCATTTTGCCATGCCCAAAATCACTATAACTACATCCTTATGCAATAAATTGAGCATCCAACTGGACTATTATCAGATCGACTGCTTTTCTTTACTGTTCAGATCTGATTTGTATGGAAGTCAATTTCAGACACGGGATAAAACAGAAAAAAAAAAGGTTATTGCGACTTTTTATCTCAGAAATGTGACATTTTCTCAGAACTTTTGAAATGAAACTTTTGAAACTTACAATTGTGTCAAAAAAAGTAAGTTCTTAGATAATTCTTAGATAAAGATTTGCTATTGCGAGTTATAAATTCAGAATATATATATATATATATATATAAATTTTGAGATACTTGTGTATTTGAATGTCTGGAATTAAAATACATGTTATTTATTTGAAAACATCAATAAGTAATTTATTTAGATTTAGATTTTGCAGTAGATCATGTTTAATCGAGCCGGTGTGATCGTATGCTACAGTGACCAGCCAAGACTGATCAGACAAAGTGACATTTTAATGAGACCCTTAGGTAAAAAACGTTGAGAACCACTGATTTAAATGTTACTGTCTCTATCGGTTGTGTGTTTTTAGAGTTTACTAGTGTCCTGTAATGGAAAGAGTGCTGAAAAATCAAGTTACTATTGTCTAAAAAATGTATAGTGCAAGTATAAAGTATCTGTTCAAAAGTATGAGCAAAAAGTAGCCCTTCTAAAAGTACTCGAGAGTATAGCGAGTAGTGACTATTACCCTATGAAAGCTTAATGTGTTTATATGTGGAGTGAAATCTCTGTGATCATTGGGACAAAAATCTAGCTGTGACGATATGTTGACCCTCAGGTTATGCACTTTGAATCCCGACTAACAAGAAGCAGTTGCTGCTGCAAACCAAGCTCATGCAGCACTGCTAGAAAGAAGACATGCATTTTGCATTTAATGATCGTTTAAAGCCATTTGTTTGATGATTTCAGTCATCATACAGTAGACGTCCTTCGTCTTCTCATCAGTGAGATGCAGTCTAAACAGCTCTTGGTCATTGCGTGTAATTTTGCATCTTCTTGGATGCTTTTAACGCTTTCACACTGCACATGTTTGTTGCATTTATGAAGTGTCCATGTCTTGAGGTCGGTCTGACTAATGTGATTTTTCTAAGTGCGTTTTGATTGGACATGGATCATGGGACTGATTATTCTACTTAATCATCGTAGACAAGAAAAAATAAAGTAGTGACTGCAGGTTGAAGGAAAAAAACGCAGTAAAAATATCAATACAGAACTAAAAATGTACTCCAAGTACTAAAAAACCACCTGCCGCAAAGTACAATTCCTCAGAAAAACTTCTCATTTACAGTAATTGGAGTATTTGACATTACCATGTGTGCTGTTGAGGATGTTTTCATCCACTCTGGGGTGATTTTCAGTCTTAATTTGGCCACAACTTTGTGTGTTGTGTTTCAGTAAATGGGATGACTTTTGGTGACAAATCTTATTTTGACACATTTTTGTGAAGGGTAGTCAATTTGAACAATACACAAGGGTTAAACTGCCAGCATCATCTACTTTCACTGGAGCAACATGTTGAAGAAATCCTCCAAATGACGGCAGTGGTTTCCTCCAGTGTGTTGAAGATCTTAAGCCCAGCTAGACAAACACTGGCCTGAGCCTTAAGCCAGAGCTCAGTCCTGCCAATAGCAAAGCTCCGTGATGGATGTGTTTTTGCCTTTCCACTTCTCCCGACACCTGCTGGGATTCCCGAGTTTGTACAAGGTGTATCCTATTCTTGTCCCTGGAGCTGATGTTTGCAGTAGCATGTGCAGTGAACGCTCCTGACAATGGACTTGAGAATACAATGGAGGAAGTGACTGACAAGCGAAACCCAGTCCGGGTCTGGAGGACGACGGCCTTTAAATCAAAACCTGCAGCTTTACGACGTTTGGAAAACTCTGTCTTTTACAGTCTCTGTAGGACACCCCAAAAGATAGCTAATGCATCCATTTAGCTGGAAAGTGAATTATGGATTCTGCTGCAGGTGACATAAGTGGTCTTCAGAGGAGGCGTATTAGCGCATAACTCCAAACATGCTTTTAAAATTTGGAGACCGCGCCGCGTCCTGGGATTTTCATATTGGACTGTCTTACTAAAACGGGGGCACGGACTGAAATCCGAAGCTCAACGTAGCTTTTCTGTGTCCTCAACTGCGAGGTTAGACCTTCACTCCGGAGAGTTTTTTGGGTTTTTTTCTCCTCTCAGTTTGGAGGTCTGCTGTTTGGATCGCCGTTTCTGCTGGGTCTTATTGAGTGCCTTATTAAAGCCTTCTGACTTTTCCGGAAGTATTTTTGGTCCCACTTTATATTAGGTGGCCTTAACTACTATGTACTTGCATCAAAAAATAAATACAATGTACTTACAGGGTTCATAATGCATTGCAGAACACTTGAGGTGGGATTACGGGTAGGGTTAGGGACAGGTTTGGTGGTATGGGGTGTATTTTCACAATAAGTGCATTGCAACAAATGCTTAATTTTAGTGAAAGTACATATTAGTTAAAGGGGCGGTCCACTACGATATCATATTTTAAACTTTAGTTGATGTGTAATGTAGCTGTGTGAACATAAACAACATCTCTGAAATGTAAGACGCTCAAAGTTCAATGCAAAAGGGAGACATTGGATTTTACAGAGTTGGCTTAGCAAAGCTAAGATCACAAATGCTTCAGGTAACGTGCATTCACCACGCGCACACACCCTGCGCAGCGAAGGGGCGTGGCCAGAGGCGCTGTAATGTTATAGCAGAGAAAGCTAAAATGCCATCAAACGCTGCTATTCCCACAGAGCTTCTTCTGTTTCTGTATTTGGGCTTCCAAAGGACACGGCACAAAGAGAGAAGTGCTTACGGTTTAATTTTAATTATGTTCCAGAGAATTATATAAAAAAAGATATAGTGCTAGCATTTGACAAAGGAGAACTTCCAGAATCTCTCCCAGTTCAGTGCTGGATTCGGCTAAAAACTCCTCAAAGGAGCAGCTCCAACCATAGTAGACAAAGCTGTGGATTGTGAGCCACAACCTGTAAGTGTTTTTATTTGTTCACATTGATCTATTACATGCACAGTTTCCAGCGTTAACGGTATGTTGTAGCGAGGACATAAACAAGGACGTAAACAATGGGAAATGCTGTTTGGCACCGCTAACAATTTAGCTACAAATTCATATTTATCTGTGAAACCGATGTAAACGCAAACTGCTGTTTATGTCTTCACCAGCGCTGCAGTGTCTCTCTATGCGGACGCTTTCCCTGCGTTCTACATCACAAATAACAAACTCACAAAAGATATGTGAACGTTTCATATTACTTACACATGCTTATAACCCGAATATATACGAAAGACACTTGCCAGATGTTATTTTAGAGAGCAGGCGTGAGGTTCAGCTGTGTCCTCTTCATTTTCTGTCTGATTCAGGCTCAAACTGATACGGCTACACTGACTGACAGTATTTACACAGCAGAGGCACAGCGTGCTAGTGACTGGACGTGACGTGATGCTTCCTGGTGATGTGGAGCCAATCCATGAATCATAGCACATTATGTTAGCTGACCAATCAGAGCCTCTTGAGGGCGGGCTTTCGGAGGAACTAGGAAATATGACATACGTCGTTTTCCTGTTAGCTGAGTAGCTGTATATAATCAAAGATATATGAAAAAATAACATGATTTTTTACAAATGAAGCATGAGCACACACATTGCTTTGCATCTTATAAACACAACCAAGCCTTAAAAATACACTCTGGACCACCCCTTTAAGGCCACCTAATATAAAGTTGGGCCTCATATTGTTTCCATTCATTTTTCCCATAAGGATAAAACAAATGCAGTTTTAAATCCCAAATCACAATATTGCAAACTTTTGCTTAAAACTAAAAAAGTACCAGGCAAAAAAAAAGAAACAAGGCTGTACTTTATAAAGAGGGAAAGAACTACAATAATAATTATTTGATAATTAACGATAAATCTATTAATTTGAAGTTATTACATCTGCAGAGAAGCTATATTTTAGGTGATGATGAAATATGCAGCTCTGGAGAAAACAAATGAAGAGATCACATCAAAGTTATTATTGATTCTCTGGGTTCGCAATTTATGTTAAGCGTTTATTTGCAGAAAATAAAGTCAATATAAAATAGTCTGTTATCATCAGTGCAGTAGTTTATAAATACATAAAAATACAGTGTACAAAACACAAACTTATTAATGGCAAATCCAGAGAATCAATAATAACTTTGAAGTTTTTATGCAGAACAGGCTAAAAAACTGAAATATTTTTAAATCATTTGCAGAATTATCTTTCTCAAAACTTCATGGCAATGGGCATTAACTGCAAGCTTTTTTGCTTTTGATTAATGGAATTTACTGCACAGCATTGTGGGAAATGTACATTTGTTTTCATCATGTCTTGTCAAACAGTTTGGCATATTTGCACAAATTCCACTGCTTAAGGCAGGGCTGTCCAAACTCGGTCCAGGAAGTTTCTAGTATATCTAGTAAGAGCTTGATTAGCTGATTCGGGTGTGTTTGATTAGGGTTGGAATTAAACTCTCCAGGACACCGGCCCTCCGGGACCGAGTTTGGACACCCCTGGCTTAAGGGGACCTATTATGCCCCTTTTTACAAGATCTCTCTGAGTGTGTATTTCAAATTTCAGCTCAAATAGCACACAAATAAGGGTTTATAACTCTTTGAAACTGCCCCGTCAAGGCTTTGATCCAAATTGTTGACTTTGTTGAATTGTTGTCCGGTTTTGGTGACTGTCACTTTAAATTCAAATTTATTCAAAAGAGGGCGGAGCTACAAATGTCTCTGTGTCAGTATAGTGGCAGATTCAAAAACAAAACTAATGTCCTATGCTAATGAGGGAGAGATGGTCACTAGTAGGCGGGGCTTTCTCCCTCTGATGACACCTACAAAGGGAGAATGTCAATCAAAGTGTTTCTGCAGACTGTTTTTATCACGTCTGATTATAAAAAATAAAATAAATGTTTATCATTAGAAGCTGGTTATTTTCACACGGTGTTGCCACACAACTGTGTTTAAACCCCTTATAAAAGTGATTTTTGCATAATAGCTCCCCTTTAAGCCTGACTATTTAAAAAAATAAGTTGTAAAAAAAAAAAATTATACCATTGTACACCATCAGTTATCAACTAATTCAATGTTAGTAAGTTACCATTAGAAATCAACCGATAATAGTTTTTATTTTACTATTTAAAACATCGTATAATTAATAAGTCATCACAACATATAACAATTGTTCATTTAACTTATTATATTAAGTTAACATATGTTTAAACTTAATTTTCCAAACCGAATAGGAAGGTTAATTTGATTATTATTATATATTTTGTTACAGTTTTACATTTCTAGGTGACTGTTTTCGGTTAACTTTAGGCCTTTTCCTGTGTGTCTGTATTTTGACCTGCTATCTGTCATAAAGAGAGAGAGACCTCGCAGTGTTTTACGAGCTGAGAACCCAGTGTGAGGATCTTCCCGCTGTCAGGAGCTCTTTTACTGTATTTATGGCCATTTATGGCCTTTTTATGGGTAGAGCGACGGGAATATGATGCATGCCGGATTCAAACCTGTGTCCCATTGAGAAAACCACAGTTTAACACACACTGGGTTCCACACAATTTCTTCATGTTATCAAAACACAAATCGATGAAGTTAACTTAATTGTTTTTACAAATGTAAGTGGACTGAACATAAAACAATGAAGTTGTCCAAAAAAAAGTAAGAATTGTGTTGTTTCAGCTCATTTTAAGTAAGTAGTTTGAACAAAGTCATTTTTGAGTATTAGCACTCAGATGCGATGTAAATGGTAAAAATAATCATAATATATTAACTAATTTCAAAAAATAAAAGAACAAAAACAGCTTCTTGCTACTAGATATTGCACTGACACTGGGACGCAGACGTTCTCATCCTACAATTTTAAAGGACAAAATGTTTACATGCATGAGCAAACTACTATTATTTTTGGTTAAACTGATTTTTATTGATTACAAATTATTTACTCAATCTCGCATCGGTTAAACAAGATACAACAACTTATGGACATTTCTGAACATTCCAACATGAAGAATAAATACTATAGTAAATGAACTACTACGTTGTTTTTGAAACATACTTTTAGTAAAATATGCGAATTAATCTGTTGTGGTGATTCTATAGTTGCTGAATGACCGAATATTGTCTATAAGGGTGTATTATACTACATTACCCCACAGTTTACTGTAGGTAAAACAAAGGTATACCACAGTATTGATTACCTTTTATCACTTCGCTAATAATGTGTTGGAAATACTATAATATTTACAATTTCATACACTTTACTCAAAAACACTTTAGTATTGACTACTATTTTTCCATGTGGGTTTTTGCTTCAGGAAACTATTCATGTGATTTTTTTTCTTAAGAAAAATATGTTTTAATTTACCATTTCATACATTTATATATATTTTTTTTGTACCTGCTAAACCTGCATTTCATCAACTTTGACAATCAGGCTATTGTATATTATACGCTGTTAACCATGTCCTGTGGAATTTACAGTAACTTACCGGTAACAGTTTGCCAGTATTTTACTGTATTTAATTTTACTAATTTATTTACAGTACTAATAATATTTACAGTACCAATTATCTTGCTGTACATCTCAAGTATTGTACATCTTCACCGTAAAATATAGCATATTTTTATTCTTCTCACCTGTAATACTATAAAAAACATTAACTTTAATAATAATAATTCATTGTTAATTTCTCTACTTTACTGTAAAACAGTCCAAATGATCACGCATTTCCTATGATTGGACAGTTTTTTGTTGTTTTTTTTACTGTATTTTCATTCACAGCAAATTAAAAATATAGCTTAAATGGCACCAAGAGGATATTCCCCCACAATACCACTTTAAAATACAGTAACATAACTGTCATACAGTCAAATACAACTCATATTACAGTTAAATACTGTGTCATTTACAAAAATAAAGTGTATATTTTGCTTTGTAAGTCTTTGTTACAACCTAAACAATTAAAACTCTAAATATAACATGCGTCGATAAATGCTTTTGTGGCGTAACTTTGCTCACTGATATTGATATTATTTTTATGAGGCTTATAAGGAAGGAATGTTTCCAGATAAGTGTTTCCTCGTGCTGAAGATGTTCATTGTACAGGTCAGTGACAGAATGCAAATGGCTTTATCCATGTATCAGCATGTTACGAGCATGTGGAGTATTTGAAATGACTCTTTCCACACAAAGGGTCACTTGACTATGTGCGCTCGTTTCCGGCATGGAAGACAAAATGGAGGTATGTTATGATTTCTTTGCTATTTATACTTTACATCTCTCATTTGTTTTGTAAATGCAAGCTTATATGTTGTGATTTTAGGTTATAAAGTTGTAAGTAAAAGTGCAAGTTGGCATCTCACAGATTTGTAACACAGAAACTTGATTTAGTGTATTGTGAGGTAACAACTTCAATAATTTTCAATAATTCAGAGAAAATAAAAGTCAGTATTAAAGTTAATCTCAAAGTTTTCCTCAGAATTGTGAGGTCAATTTGAAAGTTTATATGAACTCACGATTGTGAGAACTAAAACCACAATGTTTTTTTTATCTCACAAAAAAGGTTGTTTTTTTTACAATACTAAAAAAACAAAACAAACAAACAAACAACAACAAAAAAAGTCAAATTGTGACCGTAATTTGCACAAATAAAGGTTTTTGTGTTTTACAATTCTGAGAAATAAATTCGAAAAACTTGAGAAAGGGCGACGCGGTGGCGCAGTGGGTAGCACAATCACCTCACAGAAAGAAGGTCGCTGGTTCTGTATGGATGAGTGGGTGTGTATGGATGTTTCCCAGTGATGGGTTGCAGCTGGAAGGGCGTCCGCTGCGTAAAACATATGCTGGATAAGTTGGCGG
>CAIGQV010016148.1:32442-47907 GCA_903798115.1 Danio jaintianensis
AGGTCGCTGGTTCAAGCCTCGGCTGGGTCAGTTGGCATTTCTGTGTGGAGTTTGCATGTTCTTCCCGTGTTCGTGTTGGTTTCCTCAGGGTGCTCCGGTTTCCCCCACAAAGACATAGGTGAATTGGCCGTCGTGTATGTGTGTGAATGGGAGTGTATGGGTGTTTCCCACTGATGGGTTGCACCTGGAAGGGCATCTGCTGTGTAAAACATATGCTGGATAAGTTGGCGGTTCATTCCGCTGTGGCGACCCCAAATTAATAAAGGGACTAAGCCGAAAAGTAAATGAATGAACTTCGTAATGACCGCATAAAGAACCTTTAACATCTATGGAACCTGTTAATTCCACAAAAGACACTTTAGTTACAGGGAAGCGCTGTTTAGATTATCAAAATGTTCTTCACACAAGAACTTTTCACTAAAAGGTTCCTATGGCATCACTGCGAAATAACTAATTCACCTGACATCTGTATTTTGAAGTGAAAAATATGAATCCTTAGGGAAAAGTTTGTTTTTGGAGGGGGCGAAAGTCGAGATTGCCACAAATAGACGTGTGAGATTAATTCTGAATTGTCCTGCCATTTTTATGGAGTTTATATTTCAAAATCCTGACATTTTACCTCAGAGAAGTGAGCTTTTATCTCGCCATTCGTGCTTTTTATACAATTCCCCCCCTTCACCCGTCGAAATTCAGTTCTTATCTGACTTCATTTTTACAATTCAGAAAAGGAAAGTCAGAATTGTGAAATATAAAGTCGCAATTGCATGTTTATAAATCTCTACTTGGTGGGAATGTTGCGACGTTGACTAGCGGCTAAGCTGAATGAATGACCGAGTGATGTGGCGCACGCACTGACTCAACAATTCACTGCTTTCTCCGCTCTCTGAGGGAAAACTGGACAATTATGTCATTCATATTATTACCATTCATAATCTCCAATGACATATGAGTCATTGAACCCTAACACTGACAAACCAGTACCCACAAACTCCACACAGAAGTGTTGCCCACTGATGATAAAGCACTTTTAACCTTTCAGACGGCACACGTCGCTTTCCCTAACAAAACTAGCAAAGGCTTTCGCTATCGGTCACTAACAGGTTATGCAAACTACGTGGGAGATGCAAAGTATGTGAAGCGTACCTGTTGGATGATTGTATACAGAACAGAGGAACAGCACAGGTGATTAGATAACGTTATAGAAATCTGATATATTCTTCACTCAAGTCTGTGTGAGGCATCGCATGTGACATCAACAGATTAATATGTAAACAACCTTTAAACTATTTTCATGTATAACAATGTGGTTAAACTGACTTATTGTAAGAACCGAGTACCTTTAGGTATTTACAGTGGTGTGTTCTGCCCTCTGCTGGATTCACTCTGTAATGGCGCCCAGTCATTGGCATTATTAGTGATTTAAATATAGTACATTGCAATACCGTATATGAATATTATGCGAATTATATATTTAATCAACGTTGATGCGGAATTGTATTTGAATATCTAACATTTATTAGAATATACTCTTAGAACTGTTTAATCTTATATAAACGAATGAAATGTTATAAAATAACTCTACATTTATATCTCATTATTGACTACAGATTTGGGACTGACACCATAGAAAGCTTAATTTTTACAAGAACGTATGTCAAAATATTCATTGAAATGTTCAAATAATAATAATATTGAGGGAAAATAAACATTTTTTCATACTGCTGGTCTGTCATTACACTCTTAAATACATTTATCAATATAATTCTGGCCCAAAAGTGAGTTGGATATGGGTAAAATGCTAAATAGATTTGACAAAACGTTTTTGACAATATAACTTACTAGATAATTTAATAAAAGCATTTTTGACACAGCATAATGATGCATACGTGTTTGTTTTTTCTTCCCTTTTTAAAATAATAAAAAATAATTTAATGAATACAAGTGTCAAATAATAATATTGAAAAAAAAAACAAATCTTACTGTTGGTTTGTCAATACTACGCATGGGATGATAACCGGTTTTAAGGTTTACCGTGATTTTGAAAAGTCAAGGTTTTAAAATTTTCTGTTATATCGTACCTAAGATATTTTTTACGACTATTTTATTGAAGGGTTTTTTGTTAGGGCAACAGTATCTCCAGCAGAAAAGGAGCCTCCACATCAAAAGCTACTGGTCAGTCCATGATTCAGGAAACATCTGAAAACCAAAATCGCTTGTAAACCAACAACCAGCATGCTGTAGACCTGAAGAGTGCAGTGACTTACTTTGTATCCAAAGAAAATAAAGATATCGAAAGATGCCTTTTCAAGATGTAAAGAAATCTGTGCTTTTGAAACTAATGAAGACAGCAGAGGTCAATGACTTATTTTAATTATTTAGCCTGACATGTTTACTGTCTCAAAATAGTAAACATCACAGTAAATCACAATACCGTGAAACCGTGAAGGTTATCATACCGTCAGAACCTTATACCGGCCCATGCCTAGTCAATACACATACTTAAATACATTTATAAATATAATTCTGACCCAAAAGTGACTTGGATGTGGCTAAAACGCTAAATATATTTTTACAAAACATCTTTGACGCTATAACTTAATAGATAATTTTATAAAAGCATTTTTGACACAGCATAATGATGCATACGTGTTACTTTTTCTTTTTAAAATAAGAAAAAATAAACAATATGAATAAAAGTCCCTGTAAAACAGCATTACCTTAATATAAAATATATTAATATAAACAATACGCTAACAGCTTATGTTAAAATTTTATTTCGAACAAAATGTCACAAGACTACATGAAGTGCGAACGATAACACGTCCACACGTCTGAACTGGAACATACAGTATTTTGGCCCTCAGATAAAAATACGAATGCACTGACATTAGTAAGGCACTGAGTTTTGCACATCTGCTACAGTAAATGGATGGTCCGTTTTGTGGTAAAATACTGTATATTGCATAATCTTGTTATTAAAGTCAATTGACAGAACTGCTTTATGTTATGTATACATCTAGCAACACTATACAAATCTGGACGAAAAACACTGTTCAGTAGTGAGATTTTTCCTGGTGTTTGCAGCATATAGTACGGGTGTCAAACTCAGTTCCTGGAGGGCCAAACCTGCTTTAACACAGGTAAAGTCAGAATTATTAGCCCCCCTGTATATTGTTTTTCCCAATTTCTGTTTAACTGAAGATTTTTTTACAACACATTTCTAAGCATAATAGTTTTAATAACTCATTTCTAATTTCTTTTCTTTTTGCCATGATGACAGCACATAATATTTGACTAGATATTTTCCAAGATACTAGTATTAAGCTTAAAGTGACATTTAAAGGCTTAACTAGGTTAATTAGTTTAAAGTTAGGGTAATTAGGCAAGTCCTTGTATAACAGTGATTTGTTCCGTTTTCTCCAGAAGAAAAAAATATTACAGGAAATACTGTGAAGAATTCCTTGCTCTATTAAACATCATTTGGGAAATATTTAAAAAAAGAAAAAACCCCAAAGGAAATTCATTCTACATACCTGTAGGTTTCAAACAAGCCTGAATTACTTTGATCTGTTGTGTTTAATTAGAGATGGAGCTACACTATGCAGAGCTGCAGCCCTCCAGGAACTGAGTTTGACAGCCGTGGCACAGGGTTAACTGAAGAAAAGTGTAGGTTAGTTGTGTGTTTCTCTATGAACTTCCCTCCTCAGAGTTTGGACTTGGCCTGGAAGAAGCTCATGATGGCCTGCATGCATTCATCAGAGAGCCAGCGCTCAGTCAGTCTCTCCACCTCTGCGTCGTTCACCGCGTGAAGCTTGTCTTTGTCCACACTGCGGATCAGCTGCTTCGACAGAGCCAGAGACTGGAGGAGGACCAGAAAGCACACATTTCACAGAAAAGTTTCATACTTTCAGCAGTCACATGTTGCATCCTTAATAACATACACTATGCATTTATACACTCAAATGTGTAGTGTGTGAGTGCAGTGCCGTCTTAAATGAAACAATGGGTCACATTCACTAATAATTCCACAAGTTTTTTTATTTATGAACTTCTCACAAAAACCTTCTGCCCAATGCACAACATGTGTGTACTCATGAGTTGTTGTTAAACTCGTTCTTCTTTCAGGGAGTTTCAAGTGATCTAAAATTCACTCCCATCACAAACAATCCCTGCCCGAACTGGGCCTGGAACCTGCAACCTTCCGATGACAAATCCAACTCTCTAACCACTAGGCTTCTGTATATAATATTGTTATCGTAGGCATGACTTGTCGAGGTCAGACACTGTTCATTTACAAGCTTTAATATTTTTTCACATTAATCTGGTCAATATCTGCTGAGATACTGACTGAAAAGTTTGACTATTTATAAGCTTGGTTGTTAAAGGTGACACCCAGTGGTTGAACTAGGTATTGCACTCCTGGATCAAAACAAACGCAAGCACAGCTTGCCAGATTGACCTGAGTGTACCTGCTCACCTAATGTTTACGTTTGTAATATTTATATTATTTGCTAATTAATAACCTTGTGGAACTCTGAATCTGCGTCTCATTTCGGAGTCTGCTACTGTCCACCGGAGGTCGCATTTCGGTCACGGATGCATGCTTTGAGAGCCTTCATGACTGATTGAATCAAATACACGGTTTTCCACCAAGGCAACCCGGGGTGCTGAAATATCATTGGCTAAACTGGCATTGGGCGGGTTAAAATGACCAAAACAAAGACAGCCGTTCTGGCACGGAAAGCACATTTTCAAAGCAGAACATCTGACTTCAGCATTGTTTTTCAGATAAACAAGAATGTTCACTCAGCATGTTTCTTAAATATCTGCAAACATATTATGCTATTTCTATGCTTTAGAAGAGTCAAAAACTTACAGCACCTTTAAGAAATGTCATGTCTTATACAGTTCATTTAACCTCATAACGAAAACTACAAAACGTGACATTCATTTCTTAGTTCATGCCTTATAACTCAAAATCAAAAGTAATTTTTTTTTTTATGGAATTAATAACTAATAAAATTCAGTTTTTTACTATAAATATGCCTATTTCTCACTTTAATGAATTAACTAACGATTATTAATGAGACTATTGTAAAATGTTACCTATTGTGCTTTATGATACTTGAGCAATTTACTTTTTTCTACATTTGTTTATTCTGATCAGTTATATACTGTACACAATAAAGCAATACGCACGTGTTTATGTTTGATATAGTAACCTATTGTTTATATCGTAACTATTTTGTTTTTAAATTTACTGATTAGATTTCCAAGTTTTCATGCGACAACGTTCATTTGTTTAACAGTAGTGCATGTCATATGTTTCTAACTCCAGCAGTGTGAGACTTACGTTTTTGGGCAGTTTGGCGTAGGCCTTCAGTCTGCTCCACACCTCTGACTGGAAGGAGCTTTCCGGAAACACCTCCGACACCAGACCCAGCTCACAGGCCTGTGTGGCGCTCAGCTTCTTATTAAACAGCAGCACCTCACTGGCCTGACAAAGACGACAACACACACTTCTGTGTTATCAACACCCACTTAAAGTGGCTTGAAATTAGATTTGAAAGATTGAAATGAATATACGAGATGTGGATCTCGATGAATGTAAAACTTGGTTATGTCATGTTACTGTAGTGTGTGCAAACTTGTACTAAGAATCTGTACTAAGAATAAGAATGTAAGGAGAAATAAAGCAGGTATTAGTGAAGAGAAGCTTTAATGGAATTTTTAATTCTTTGACTGAAGAAAATGAAAACAGCCATACATTTTTTTTTTGTTGTTATTGTGATTTGAACCTTGAAATACAATTATTACATAGTTTCTTCTTATTATAATTTCTTACAAATGAAAAAAAACAAAACCTGTTATTATTATTAATCATTATCATCATCAAGCGTGCATGCATGATCAGAATTTGGTGTGAATGTGCAACTCAACTCAACTCAGGTCTATAAAGGAAAAATAAAATCATTTGAAAATGGCCACTGGGTGGCGCTATTGAGCTCAACATTGCATGCATACGTTGCTAAATAACAATAGCTCATTAAATAAGTAATTATTTATTGCTGCTTGAAACTCTATTTATTATCATTATTGATGTTGTTATGATTTCATAATAATACACACACACAAAAAAATTAATGTAGGTGATTTTTAGGTGATGAAACCAACTGGGATTTTTGTTTTGTTCACTTTTTAAAAACGACATTTAAAATCACAAATGCAATTTATATATTACAGCGGTCCATTGATTAAAACTATAAATTGCAATTGATTTTATAATTTTCTGGGCAACTTAGGCCACGCCCACATGTACACGGGTATTTTTCCACGCTTTCATTAAAAACAAAACAAACAAAAAAACAAATAAATAAAAACATCTCTGTTCACATGACGATGCATGTTAAGGGCATGCCGAACCAACAGATGGAAATAAATGCCTTTTATGCTGGATTCACACTAAATGGTGAATTAAAGTGCCCCTATTATGCATTAAAAAAGGTCATATTTTGGTGTTGGGGGTCTCCAACAAGAGGCTGATATGCATGCAAGTCAATAAACACTTTCATTGTCTTAAAATATGCATTTATTTTTACCTAATTATCCCAACGACTCCCATATGATTCGTTCAGCGATTCATTTGTTCCCAAACCCCTGCTTAGCGCGATGCTCATCTGCGCTGATTGGACCAATGACCCAATCTGTTGTGATTAGTCGACTGCGAAATGCCCAGCATGGCTTATCAACAAGTTCTCAGAGTGCAGAGTGTATGTGTGAGCCCAATGCAGGAGTGCATTAAAGCAATGCAGTTTAACATCAGCATATTGCTCTATTCTTAACCGTAAGTAAAAACAGTGACACACATTCAGTATTACTCCGCACAGTGGCAAAAGCTGAACTATTTTGAAACTTGACCGCTGCACGTGTGTAGGAACAGCTGACGGTGGCCATAGCAACGACAAACGGCAGAGGATCGCGAGCTCACAAACGCATTTAAATCTGTAAACAAAGCGACACGCGTCGCGTTTTCAACGTGGCTTTAGACACGATATGAGAATTCAAAGTAACCAGATACAGTACAAGCGGTTACAAGTAACAAAACACAATTAAATACATCATTTGCAAGCTAGAGAAAACAAGGAGGCAACCATTTTAAATCCTCCGTTTCACAAGTGTAAGTAAGTGCGAAGAAACTGGTCCATGAACTGTGTGCTGTAAAGTTCCTGTCAAGCTCTGACAAAGTCCCATACATCAATAGTCTTTTCTGAACCTTCCTTTAACAAACGGCAGACGAATCCCCCGTTGTAAGCGTGTAGATTGCTGAAGCACTCGTCAGAAAAATGACAGGAACACAGCACAAGGCCTGGGCTATAATGCTGAGGTATTTTTGCAAAAATAAACTTTAATATAAAATAAATTCACACGGGATCTGCTACAGTGTTTGTCTTCCTCTTTTTTCTTTCTACAGTGTTTGTGGGCGGGGCCGGGGGGGTTTCAATTTTCCCAGGTCTAAGCACGCAGCAAATGGGCGGGGCTTGAGTTCTGTATCGACGTCATGCCGGCACTGCTAAAGACTCGTTACGGCGACGATTCATTTGAACCACTATGAGTCGACCCTTTTATAGATGAATCAATAGTTTTGCACTTTCAAATTTAAGCCTTAGCTGGATATTTCACTTCACTTAGAGTTGTGTTACACACTGCATGGAAGGTCATTCTCAAAAACCCATAATAGGGGCTCTTTAAGTATTTTTGCAAGTACATTGCTTACAAGTCAAACAGAGGCAGATTACTTTCCTGTGACACGAACGATGCAGCATACGCGATGCATTTGCTGTGAATGTGCGAAATGTGCCTCAATCACGTCATGGATGTGCATTCTGTACCTTCACTGTGCCCATAATTTTGGGAAACAGGTATGAAGAGCAGCCCTCTGGACTCTGACCCAGCTGACTGAACGGTGTGTGAAACGTCGCCTGCACACAGATAGGAAAGAAAGCCAAATAACAGACTGATCTACATATACAATTAAACAGATCTAAAACTGATCATTATGCTGTAAAAAAAGCAGCTCACCTTCTCTGTGGCATAAACAACATCGAAAAGCCCCAACAGAGTCACCGAAATACCAACCGCAGGTCCGTTTATAACTGCAATCAGAGGTTTGGGAAAGTCGATGTATGCCTTCACGTACCTCCTAAACAACACAAACACGCATACAGGAGAAGTCAGAATTATAAGCCCTCCTAAATTATTAGCCCCCCTGTATATTTTGTTCCCCAATTTCTGTTTAACGGTGAGAAGATTTTTTTCAACATACTTTTAAACATAATAGTTTTAATAACTTATTTCTAATAACTGATTTCTTTTCTCTTTGCCATGATGACAGCACATAATATTTGACTAGATATTTTTCAAGACACTTCTATACAGCTTAACGTGACATTTAAAGGCTTAATTAGGTTAAGTTAGGGTAATTAGGCAAGTCATTGTATAACAGTGGTTTGTTCTGTAGACAATCGAAAACAAATATTGCTTAAGGGGGCTACTAATATTGACCTTAAAATGTTTTTTAATAAATTAAATAATTCCTTTTATTCTAGCCGAAATAATACAAATAAGACTTTCTCCAGAAGAAAAAATATTATAGGAAATACTGTGAAACATTTCTTGCTCTGTTAAACATCATTTGGGAAATGATCACAGGAGGGGGAATAATTCTGACTTCAACTGTAACTTCAATGTTATGATCCATCATAACATACCATCAACATAAAAAGATGTGTAAGCGAAAGAGACTTTACCGCAGTAACTCGGCGGAGTCTTTGGCTATCTTCTCCACTCCACCCTCAGGGATCTTGGTAAAGTTGTTGAGGTCGTTTCCACTGCAGTAATAATCTCCATTGCCTTTACACACGTTAAACACAAGCACATTATTTATACTCTATAAACCGCTGATGAATCTTACAATGATGTCGGTAAAGCAGAGTAATTCACCTGTCATCACGGTAATGACGGAATCATCTTTTCCAGCAAGATCCAGAGCTTCAATTAGCTCATCGTACATCTACAGACAGCAAGAAAACGTTGGGAAATTAAACATATATATAAATATTATATAAATGGCTAACAATCCGTGTTGTTGTTCAAATAAAACTCAGAAAGCTCAATTAAAATAAAACAAACTATGAACTAAAATATAATTTCACAATTTCAAAGTCGCTCTGGCAACTAATAGAAATAAAAGTTTAAGAGGAAGTACTAAACTTTCTTACAATATTTAATTTTGTATGTATTAATGTTTACGTATTTATGTTTAATTCATTTAACACAGTCCTACCTCCTGGTACAGGTTTATGTCTCAATTTCTAGTCATGTAAGGTTAAAATAAATATTTTGCCTTAATTATAACAGGTCTACTAAAATGTGATTCCATGTTTTTATTATATGACGATATAATATCGATATCGTCTGGAGAGAGGAATAAGTGTTAAGATAACTAAATAGAACATGAAGCTAAACAAAAGCACTTTTCAACATAGAAAAATACATGAAAGTAGTTAATGACATTAGCAGATAGCTTTAGTGTCACTCAATAATTATTGTGTATTGAATTAATATGGATGTACCTCTGAGTCTCAAACTAATTTCAAGTATACCTTAACCTTAATAGTTCAAATTCATTTTTATTTTTCTACATTCATTTTAATTCATGTTTTTATATTAGTTTTACTTATTATAGTTTTAAATCAAATAAAAGTGCTAAATATTTACATGACAACTGAAATAAAATAAATTCTTTTAAAAAAATACATGTACACGCACACACACATACAGTGGTCCCTCGCTATAACGCGGTTCACCTTTCGCGGATTTCTTTTTTTTGTACAGCTCATTGTGTTCTGCGTCCTGATTGGCTGTAGACCATTGTCAATCAATCTCTTCCGTGTCTCGTACAGTACAGAATGCGTTCAGCTTGCCAAATGTACATAAATCTTCGATCGCTAGCAGTGTGAGTTTCAACGAGGATGCAAAAAGGGTTGTAACTGTCCGCAGCAAGACCATCGTAAAGGGGGTCGCACACCGGATGCGCTGCGCCACACAGCGCCATGCAAACATAGGTTTATATCAGGGTACGCACACCGGCGCCGCAAGTCGGCGGCTGTCTGCGGTGCCCAGCCACGACTCAAGACACAGTTCATATTTCTGCAGCACCACAGACCACCATCTGAATAATTTTATTTAAAAAAACATGCAAATGTGCGCATCCGGTGTGTGTTACTTCCAACTGTCATGTGCGCGGCGCATCTGCTGTGACCCCCTTAAGGATGGAGTCTGCTTTAGGTTTGTGGATCAGTGACTGCAGGAAAAAGAACATTACGCTGGATGCCAACATTATCCACACAAAAGCTAAAAAGCTTTATGAACCTTTTGCTGACAGCGATGAATGTTTGCGCCCGACGACAGGTTTTGATCTTCGGTTTCATTCTATAATACTGGACTTATTTTTCTACTAAAGTTTGAACTTTGAGAGTTTTAAACAAGAGAGAAAAGTGTGAAAATGTTAATGCCTGTCTGAGAAAAGTGTATAAAGGGTGCAGTGAGGGGTTTTACAGCCTTAAAACATCTAGAATAATTATAATTTTTATAATATAAAAAATAAAAGCTGACTACTTCGCGGATTTCACCTATCGCGGGCTATTTTTAGAACGTAACTCCCGCGATAAATGAGGAAACGTGTGTGTGTGTGTCTGTGTGTGTGTATATATATATATAAAAAAAAGCTCTCTGGAGCAGTTTCAAAATTGTTATAGGTTATAATTGACCTTTGTTCAAAACAGCTGACCTCTGACTTAAATGTATTAATCTCAAGCCTTCTAAACCTAGAAACAACTAAGATGCTGCAGAGTTGTACTGAGCGTGTTCCTGCATGATCACCTCGACAGTGATGGCGTTCTTCTTGTCAGGTCTGTTGAGTCTGATGGTGGTGATGTTGTCCTCTGTGGAGACCAGCAGCGTCTGGAAGATCTTTCCTCCTCCGGTGGCTTGTGCTGCCACTGCAGGGGCTTCTGCTCCCATCAGAGACGAGATCAGATCCACATACTGCTGCCGGGCCTCCTCCTGATACACAGACAACACACAATCAGCACACACACACATATACATATATTGTTAAATTATTCACCCTCCTGTGAATTTTTTAAATATTTCCCAAATTATGTTTAACAGATTCAGGAATTTTTCACAGTATTTCCTATAATATTTTTTCTTCTGGAGAAAGTCTTATTTGTTTTATTTGGACTAAAATAAAAGCAGATTTTTTTTTTTTTTTTTTAAACATTTTAAGGTCAATATTATTAGCCCCCTTAAGCAATATTTTTTTCAATTGTCTACAAAACAAACCATCATTATACAATGATTTGCCTAAATAGTTGAGTCTTTAAATGTCACTTTAAGCTGAATACTAGTATCTTGAAAAATATCTAGTCAAATATTATGTGCTGTCATCATGGCAAAGAGAAAATAAATCAGTTATTAGAAATTAGTTACTAAAACTATTATGTTTAGAAATGTGTTGAAAAAAACAATCTTCTCTCCGTTAAACAGAAATTGGGGGGAAAATATAGAGGTGGCTAACAATTCAGGAGGGCTAATAATTATATATATATATATATATATATATATATATATATATATATATATATCAGAGAAATATAATCTTTTAAGCACAGATATTCCTGTATAGTACTGTCTCTCACCTGTGAGATGGAGCCCAAAGTCTTCCACGCATCCCATTTCACTTTATTCACAAAGTCCAGCATGCCGGGTTTGGGGGTGTTGCAGGGTCCTACTGTGGCCTGATCGTTTAGAAAACACAAATGCACCGTAAATGAGAGATCTGTGGTGTACGGAGCAACACATAAATATGTTTATTATGTGCTTATTTGATCAAAAATATAGTTTAAAAAAGTAATATTGTGAAATATGTACAATTGAATTTGAAGTTACCGTTTTCTATTTGAACAGACTGAAATATAAAGTATTTGATGAATAATATAATGCAAAGCTGAATATTCAGCACTGATTTCAGTCTACAGTGTCATTTGATCCTTCAGAAATGATTCTAATATGATGATTTGATGATCAAGAAACATTTCTTAACTTATATTTTTTTGTGCTGGCCAAAGATTAATTGCATTCAAAATAAAGTTTGTTTTGACTAACTATGTGTGTGTGTGTGTGTATGTATATATATTTACATATATTTTGGATGTGGGTAAACTTAATAATATATAATTGAATATAAAGTTCCTATCACCAACATTTATTTGATGTAAAAAAAGATATTTTCAGCATTATATACTGTCACTTTAGTTCAAAGCAATGTATCCTTGCTGAATAATTTATTTATTTTACATATAATTAACAGTAGGGTATGATAATTTAGTCAGAAATGTAAAAAGCATATGCATACACTTTTATTACGTATCTGTAAGCTACATCATTCCAGAGGTCTCATTTATAAATGTGACAGAAGCACAAAACAGTGGTGGAAACATGCATATGCCACTTCCACGCAAGATTTGTGATCTATAAAAAACTAACTTGACAGGAGAATGTGCACAGCTTTAAGTAAACATATTTAACTTAAATACTGAACCACTTTTAATCATCATGAGCCATTATCATTAATAAATATAAATTCAAATGTATGCTGGTGTAGTCCACTATTAGGAAGGTTTCTACGCCAATTTTAGAAATCAGAGCTATAGCTCATTTGGTGACCTGTTTAAAGAGCGCATAGATCTTGAGTTTGACTTCATTGCCCGGATCCTTCTTCAGAGTGTTGAGCTTTTCTTTGGCCTTGTTGAAATCCTCCACTGATGCTCCCATTACTGCAGTGCTGTGCAGCTGAACGCACGGTATGAACGCAGTCTTACTCGATCTGCACACAAACCACAACTCTTTATTACAAACAACAAGGCAAGTTTATTTATATAGCACATTTCACACAAAGTGGCAATTCAAAGTGCTTTACATAAACAGGAATAAAAGAGACAAGTATAAATAAAATAAAAACAAACAACATAAAAACAGATGAAAACAGCGTAGAGACCGTTTTTCCATATTCCAAAACACCGGTGTTTCATATTTATTATTTTACTCTGGGACTTGAATGTCTCTGGGACAGAATGTAGAGTGACAGTACATGCTGTATTATTAATGTCATGACTACATTTATGCATTTAAGCTAGAGAGGGAATAAAATGATATTTGATTGGCTGATATGTTGTTCAGTGGGCGGAGACAGGCGAACTGACGAATGACTCAGAGCTAATATTTGTGGAAATTGCAACGTTAAACCAAATTAAACCAATTTTTTTTTTCCAGAAACAGCAGCAACATATCATCATCCTGACACATCCAACTAACACAAAACTGAAGCAACATCATTTCCTCCATGCTATTTAGGCTTTTCTTTTTTTAAACAACGTCATAAATATTTTTCTTGTATATATGTGTGCTTTTTAAATGATTTAACTTATTATGAAATAATACTATGATATTATTATTACTTATATAATTGATTGCTCTTTATTCATATAATGGCCAATGATTTGGCAGTACTGTGCAAGACAAGTCATGTCAATATTGCTCATTTGAATATGAGAACAGAGAGAGAGAGAGAGGACACGGACGTGCTCATCCACAGAATGAAGCCCAATCAAATGATAAATGCACGAAAAGAAGAGTATCTGATTGACTGGAATGAAGCAGCAGGAAAACAAAGTAAACTTCAATGTTATTTAGACCTAAATAGAGATTATACCACAGCAACGTATCTGAGTGCAGTAAAGGACAGTAAATGAAGGACAACAATGACCAAATACAGGCTGAGTGCTCACAGTCTGACCGTAGAGACGGAACTGTCCATACAGACAGAACTGGCAACCCAGAGAGAGCCGCATCTGCCCACACTGTGCCCAGGCAGAGGTGGAGACGGAGGAACACTTCCTCACCCGCTGCACAAACTATCAGCACATCAGAGAAACATTCTACCCCAAACTCCAGAGCATTTACCCTCAATTCACTGAGTCAGACAATAAAACACAAGTTGAATATTTACTAGGGGTAAAAACTGACTGTATCCTTCTAGCGGCACAATACATTAATGCCTGTCACAAAAAGAGAGAGGAGACCAATAAAAACATCAGTGATGCGCTTGCAAACACACACGCACACACACACACACACACACACATCTATATTATTTTAAATGAATCATTGTAAATACACCGATTATTTATGTTTTTTTATTACTGTTTTATCCTAAAATGTTGATTGTTAAATGTGTAGTGTATTCTGATCTATACTTTTTTTATTGATATATATGAATAATATGGGGTGGCGCGGTGGCGCAGTGGGTAGTGCTGTCGCCTCACAGCAAGAAGGTCACTGGTTCGAGCCTCAGCTGGGTCAGTTGGCATTTCTGTGCGGCGTTTGCATGTTCTCCTTGTGTTGGCGTGGGTTTCCTCCGGGTGCTCCGGTTTCCCCCACAGTCCAAAAACATGCACTATAGGTAAAGTGAATAAGCTAAATTGTCCGAAATGTATGTGTGTGAATGAGTGTGTATGGGTGTTTCCCAATGATGGGTTGCAGCCTGAAGGGCATGCGCTACGTAAAACATATGCTGGATAATTTGGCGGTTCATTCCGCTGTGGCGACCCCAGATTAATAAAGGGACTAAGCCGAAAAGAAAATGAATGAATGAATGAATAATATGATATATTAAATAATAATGTGATATATTATTTATATCTTTATTTAATTATTATATATATATATATATATATATATATATATATCTTTTTCTTTTAACTACTACTACTTACTGTAGTTTTTATTTTATTTTATATGCATGTTCTTTTATTTTTAATGTAAACTTTATAAATGCTTTGGCAATACATTTGTCATGCCAATAAAAGCAATTATTGAATTGAATTGAGAGAGAGAGAGAGAGAGAGAGAGAGAGAGAGAGAATAATATATGATATATTGACTAATAATATGATATATTGAATAATAATAATAATATGATATATTATTTATTTAATTATTATGTGTATATATCTTCTTTTTTTTTTTTTTTTTACTGCTACTATTACTACTACTATTTACTGTGTTTACTGTTTGCTTTTTAAAATATATGTATGTTCTTTTATTTATTTATTTTTTATTTTTATTTTATTTTATTTTTTTATTTATTTTTATTTATTTTTATTTATTTTTATTTTTTATTATTATTTTTTATTTTTTTTTATTTTTTTTAATGTAAACTTTATAAATGCTTTGGCAATACATTTGTAACATTTGTCATGCCAATAAAGCAATTATTGAATTGAATTGAATTGAGAGAGAGAGAGAGAGAGAGAGAGAGAGAGAGAGAGAGAGAGAGAGAGAG
>CAIGQV010016148.1:47917-59733 GCA_903798115.1 Danio jaintianensis
ATCATCTAGACAATAACACAACATACTGCACACAATCATCTAGACAACAATCATATAGATCCAACGGCTCATTGCTCATTTTCATATCTAAACCTGCTCAAAATAAACACTCAGATGATCGACGGGTCTGTAATAAAGCTCTTACCGGACGAATCTTGCAAATCTCCACGGTGAAATGTGCTTTATCAGAGAGGCCATTACACACTGAAGCTCCGATCAAAGTTTATGTTCGCGATAATAACCAGCAATGCGGTCAATCGCTCTGCATGGTGTGTGCGGAAATGTGTGCGTTCGGAACAGCTACTGCCGCTTGCTGGATGGAGAGCTCGAGCTTTCCATTGAAATATTACATGTCTGAAGCTGAGCTAAAGGCTTTAAACCATTTTTATACAGTCTATGGTTTAAACTATTTATTTGAAACTAACCAACGTTTGTGAAACAATTTCAATTCTTTACTTAAATCCACATCGCTTTGTCGTGCAGTTTCTCAAAGTAAACACTAGATGGCAGTAGCTCTCTGGAGGATCAACAACAAGAACAACACATATACAGTAATAGGACCTAACAATTAAATGATTATGTTTTAATTAAATAAACATAATTATTAGGGATTTGGGACTTTCTAGGCACCTTCGGAGTGCTAACAGTTCCCTGGAAATGTTTGTAAAAAGCATAAATTTTTTAAAGTACATGTAAAATAAATAATAAATAATTGACTTAAATAATATTTAAAATAAATAAATAAAAACAGATAAAAGATACAATATTTTTTCATTTAAAAAAAAATCTACAAAATACTTCAAAACTGGTGATTTCAATTCAGATGAATGCGTTTTTTTAACCTTTGAAATAAATAAAGAAATAAAACAGATTAGCATAAAAGCAACAAATGTGTAAAAACACGTTTTAAAATGCTAATTCTAATCAAATAGATACTGATTACATTAGAATGAATTAAGTAAATAAATTTATTTAAATGTATTAATGTAAATTAAACTGGTGAGGGATTTAAATCTTTTAAAACAGCACTTAATAGATTTAAATAAATAATTTAAATGAATAAATAATGAATTACAACAGTATTTTTTTTGCAAATATATGAATCACTTTATAAATATAAATTATATAATAGCCTATAAATAAAAAGACTTAAACGGTGGCTCAGTGGTTAGCACTGTCGCCTCACAGCAAGAAGGTTGCTGGTTCGAGTCCCGGCTGGGTCAGTTGGCATTTCTGTGTGGAGTTTGCATGTTCTCCCCGTGTTGGCGTGGGTTTCCTCCGGGTGTCAGTCCAAACTCATGCGCTATAGGTGAATTGGATGAACTAAATTGGCCGTAGTGTATGAGTGTGTGTGTGTGTGTGTGTGTGTGTGTGTGAGAATGTGAGTGTGTACGGGTGTTTCCCAGTACCGGGTTGCAGCTGGAAAGGCATCCACTGTGTAAAACATATGCTGGATAAGTTGGCGGTTCATTCCGCTGTGGCGACCCCTGATGAACAAAGGGACTAAGCCGAAGGAAAATGAATGAATGAATGAAAGGTTTTACTGATTGTGTTACTGGCCTGATCGCTCCAGTAATAACAAATAAAAAACGCATTTATTAAAACATCCAAATAAATATTTGTGTAAACACTCCACTGGGTCAAAATCTTGAATTATGGGTCAAATTGCATCAAAGTACATTTGTCCTGAAATTGCTCCTGTGTGTAGGACTAGTTTTTTACACATCTCAGCCAAAGCCTACTGTAGTGTTTTGATGTGATTTTACAATGGAGCTTTAATGCGCTCACAACCTGCCGGAACTACTTTAGCTGCGCGTTTATCGGCACACGTACGAATGTTCATTAGCCAATCAGAATCAAGCATTCAACAGCCCCGTGGTATTTAATTGTAATCTATTATACTGTCGCAACCTAAAAGAAAGGCGTGAGCAGGAAAAGATTTGAATTTCTACATTAGTAGGGCGCTAATACTAAAATAAACTAGAGTAGGTTATACATGAAATGAATGTGAACAGCGCCCCCTGCAGTTGCATGCTGTGCGCGCAGTCGACCGCTTCATCATCAGCGCAGCATTATATTATTCATTCCTCAGCGGGTCACACTCCTAGTATTAGTGTTTCCAGATTCAGCTCCCTCGATGTGTTTTTATCCTCTCCTGTAGCTTGTGAAGCATGGAGTACGCGAAAACATTAGTTCCTACATCTTTAATGAGGTAAGCTTTTAAACCTTTGAAATAAGTTTAAATCTAATGTCCTAATACAGTCGTAACACTTAACATTAATGTTTAGTTTCCATTTTAAAATTGTTTCCTGACTCACAATTGTGTAAAACAATAAAACCTTAACGTTCTGTTAAATTTAATTACAGTTTTTAACCAAGAGTTTACATTGTTTGGTCCATATTTGACCCAAATTTGGTTTGAAACAAAGTCAAAAAGATTTTTAGAGTGCTGTTCATGATAATACACGTAGAATATACAGTATTACAAAATAAACACTAAACCTAAATGAATAAATACTGTTATTGTCAATGCACAAATTGACGCTTATTATGCATTGGATTATTGCTGTATTTTATGCACATCTTTGTATTTATATCTATTTAATCTTAGTGTACATTATTATTTTGTTTAATTTAATTCAATTATTTATGTGTTTGTTTTTAATATTGTTTTGGGTGCTATAATTCTTAATTGTGCTGAGTTTGATTAAGAGTAAGAAAGTTTTCAAACTAATTTTGGTCTCTATTAATTGGATCAGTTGTTGATTTCTTATTGTCTCTTTAAATTAGTATCATATTTCTCTAATTGACAAGCATCAGTGAAAACTATTCAATTATAGATATAAAGACCTATGATGGCGCAGTGGGTAGCGCAGCACAGCAAGAAGGTCGCTGGTTCGAGCCTCGGCTAGGTCAGTTGGCATTTCTGTGTGGAGTTTGCATGTTCTCCCAGTTTCCCAGTGTTTCCCAGTGATGGGTTGCAGCTGGAAAGGCATCCGCTGCGTAAAACACATATGCTGGATAAGTTGGCGGTTCATTCCGCTGTGGCGACCCCAGATTAATAAAGGGACTAAGTCGAAAATAAAATAAATGAATAAAGACCTATAAAGATTTCCCAATCTTATAAGTAAAGATTTTCAAATACTATTTCAGTCTTTGCACCTTAAAATGTAACATACAATCAATGTTATTTGTTGCTTTCTTGCGTAATAGTAATAGTAAAAATTACAAACAAGTCTAAACATAATATTAATTATATTAATAAAGTCCATAAATGCACAAACCAAATAGTTAAATTGCTGTAAAATGTGAAAGCGTTTCATTAAAAATAGTGAGTGATCTGAACTGTTTGCTGAATTAAAGTAAACAGTTCGTTTCCTGCTTATACAAGCACAACTCACTCTTATGCAAAACTGCTCAGCCAGTGCCAGATTGCCTGAAACTCCTAAATCCTGCCATAAAGCTGTTATTTCAGGAATTCAGACAAGCCGTACAGGTCAAGTGTTGTTTAAAGGGATAGTTCACTCAAAAATGAAATTTTGGTGGCTTTTTTCCCTTCAGTAGAACATTAAAGAAGATTTTGAGCTGAATCCGTGATCCTTGATGATTCATATAATGGCAGTGAATGGTGACGGGTTTTTAGATTAAAAATAAACGCATACAAACGAGTCCAAATCAATAGCCATGGCTCCTTATAACTCACTGACGTCTTGTGAAGCGAAACGATCGGTCAGTGTAAGAAATTGAACAATATTTACAAAATTATTAGCTTTAATCTAGAAGCGACAGGACGACAATGGGCTAGATTCACACATGCGCCGAGAACTGTTTGACCAGGCTGTGGATTAAAGCTAATAATATTGTAAATAATAGTCAGGTTCTTACACGAACTGATTGTTTCACTTCACAAGATCTCAGTGTGTCATCAGGAGCCATGGGGATTGATATGGATCACTGCCATTATATGAATCATCAAGGATCACGGATTCAGCTCAAAATCTTCTTTAATGTTCTGCTGAAGAAAAAAGAGTCACCTACATCTTCAATGACCAGTGGGTGAGTACATTAAGAGGAAATTTTCCTTTTTGGGTGAACTATCCCTTTAAGGGTCTAAGTTCACAGGTACTCCTATACCTCAGACTCTCTCTCTCTCTCAGGGTTGCCAGGTTTTTACAACAAAAGTAGCCCAATGGTCAATCAAATGTAGCCCACACAATGGCTATTTAAATGAACACAAAACCAGCACAAACCCTAAACAAAATCACTATTTTACCTCACTGAATGCATTATAGGCTTTATGTTGCTTTTTTTGTTTTAGAGATGTTATAGATGGAGAGCAGATGTTAGAGATGGAGAGCGGTTTGGGAGGTTGGGGGGGGGGGGGGGGTTTCAACCCAAGGACACAGATCAAATGTAGGCAGACTTGATAACACTGCCCTCTCTATATCTATCTCTGTCTTTGTGTATGTACTTGTTTATGAGGTTTAGGAGGACATGAAATTGTATAATGACATGGGTATAATGACCTAGTTGTACTCTATTAAAGTGTTGGCTTATGTCCTCGTAATAAAAAAAAAAGAATAATCATACTTATCGTGTCTTTTGACATTCATAATTTGTTAGGTTGGGTTTAGAGGTAGGGTTAGGGTAAGGCCAAGTAATAATAATTTTTACAGTATAAAATAGTGCTGCAAAATATTGGACAAAAAACTGACATTGTGATATTTTTGTTTTTCTGCGAGAGCTATGAATACAATTTCAGAAGATGACTTAAGTAACTCTATTTGGCAAGAGTTTGTCAAATTTGACATTGGGATGATTTTGTAGGGGAGTGCATCTGCATAAAATATACAAAATTATACGATAAAATACTAAATAAAATAAAGCACTGACGAAAACAATAAAACAAAGATAAAAATGAAATATCCAGCGATTCATGGTTTTCGGTAGAGTCGAACAGCATTGAGGATTCAGAAACGCAATAATCCAATGTAAAATAACACCGTATATCAGGGGTCACCAAACTTGTTCCTGGAGGGCCGGTGTCCTGCAGATTTTAGCTCCAACCCTAATCAAACACACCTGAAGCCGCTAATCAAGCTCTTACTAGGTATACTTGAAACATCCAGGCATGTATGTTGAGGCAAGTTGGAGCTAAACCCTGCAGGGACACCGGCCCTCCAGGACTGAGTTTAGTGACCCCTGCCGTATATTCTTCATTGTATGAATAATTAAATCACAATTAATCTTTGTGCCTAAATGGTTTCAATTCGCTCTAAATCTTACAGTCACAGGCCCTAAAAACACATTATAATGAAAATCTTTTACACTATTACATTACTGTAGGTCATGTTATGTTCATCCTAACATGACATTACAGATACTGTGATGTGCTATTGGAGATTTGAACATTGCGATATCGATGCTGAGACGATATACTGTGCTGCCCTAGTATAAAATGCATTCACCTAACCATATATACAACTGTGTGTGTGTGTGTGTGTGTGTGTGTGTGTGTGTGTGTTGTAGGTCTGTGTCGTCGGTTCAGACGTCTCTGGCTCAGCGAATGTTGTCTCCTCCTCAGCCGCGGCCGTATAAAGTGTGCACACCGAACCGGAGGCGGAGAAAAGGCTTCACAGCCACCTCTCTGGCAGACCTCAAGGAGCAGGTCAGATATCAAGAACTGAACTCAATACAGCTAAACATGTCTTTCTGTGGGTTTGAAAAAAAAAAAAGGTCTTTCATGCTCACCAATAGTGCAACAGTCTGGATCTGGGGCGTCTTTTATCTCTTCTATTTGGGGAAATGATTTTTAAAGTCCACCTAAAAACAAAATGTACAAAATGTTTTTTTGTAGTATCTGTTAGTCTTAAAGCCTTCAAGTTCACCCAAAAATGAAATACTCACCCTTAAGGCATCCTATAATTCAGTAGTTCTCAATGTGGGGTGTGCAGGCACTGCAAAATAGTGCAGACCATCACCTGAAAAAGAAAAGAAAGAAAAAAGTAAACAGCCAATGAGCCATGAGAGGGAAGGTCTGTGGGTGGACGTTGCCTTTCTTTGATGTTTCAGTGTGTGAAAGCAATTTTTAAAGAGGTTTAAAGGTGGGCGTGGCCAAGTAAGTTTGAACCAGTAAGAACCCAAGTAAGAACCAGTGCTATAATTGTATTTAGCTTATTTTAGTCGCATCTAATCAGAGTTATGCAGCATGCACTGGGGCGGTTTGCTACAGAGTGTGACGCGGCTGGGATGAGAATCAGCACCTCCAAGTCCGAGGCCATGGTGCTCCACCGGAAAAAGGTGGTTTGCCATCTCCAGGTTGGAGGAAAGTCCTTACCCCAGGTGGAGGAGTTCAAGTATCTTGGGGTTTTGTTCACGAGTGAGGGAAGGATGGAACGTGAGATTGACAGGCGGATCGGTGCAGCGGCAGCAGTAATGCGGTCAATGTACCGGTCCGTTGTGGTAAAGAAAGAGCTGAGCCGAAAGGCAAAGCTCTCCATTTACCGGTCTATCTATGTTCCTACTCTCACCTATGGTCATGAGCTTTGGGTCATGACCGAAAGGACAAGATTTCAGATACAAGCGGCCGAAATGAGTTTCCTTCGCAGGGTGGAAGGGCGCACCCTTATAGATAGGGTGAGGAGCTCTGTCACCCGGGAGGAGCTCGGAGTAGAGCCGCTGCTCCTCCACATTGTGAGAAGTCAGCTGAGGTGGCTCGGGCATCTGTTTCGGATGCCTTCTGGACGCCTACCTAGGGAGGTGTTCCAGGCATGTCCCACCGGGAGGAGGCCTCGGGGAAGACCCAGGACACGCTGGAGGGACTATGTATCTTGGCTGGCCTGGGGAGAGAGAAGTCTGGGGTTCTCTCCTAAGACTGCTGCCCCCGCGACCCGGCCCCAGAAAAGCGGTTGAGAATGAATGAATGAATGAATAATCAGAGTTAATTAAACAACTATCCTGGGCTTTTCCAGCTTTTTGTTATCAGGAGTCAAAAAGAAGTCTAATAAAATGCATCCATCTATAATAAAATGTGCCTCATTTCACTCTGATGGGTGAATAAAGGTCACTTTTAGTAGTAAAATATCCATATTTAATACTTTATAACTTTTTTTTTGCTTTATTAACAGGAACCAGCATGTACAGTTTCATTATACAACAAAGTCACATTTTACATTTACATGAAATTATTTAAATGAGAAAAGAAAAAATAAATAAAAGAAAACAATAAAAAGGAGAGGGTACATAATTATCAATTAACATACAAATATATTATACATATATTTTATAGGCGTCACGGTGGCGCAGTGGGTAGCACGATCGCCTCACAGCAAGAAGGTCGCTGGTTCGAGCCTCGGCTGGGTCAGTTGGCATTTCTGTGTGGAGTTTGCATGTTCTCCCCGTGTTGGCGTGGGTTTCCTCCGGGTGCTCCGGTTTCCCCCACAAGTCCAAAGACATGCGGTATAGGTGAATTGGGTAGGCTAAATTGTCCGTAGTGTGTATGTGTGTGATTGGGAGTGTATGGATGTTTCCCAGTGATGGGTTGCAGCTGGAAGGGCATCCGCTGCGTAAAACATATGCTGGATAAGTTGGCGGTTCATTCCGCTGTGGCGACCCCAGATTAATAAAGGGACTAAGCCGAAAAGAAAATGAATGAATGAATGAAGTTATTAAATGCACTTTTAGTACAGAAAATACATACAGACATATTATGCAAAAACGTTAAAGGAGCATATATTAACCGTTTTAATTGCTTTTCTATTTTAAGACTTAGAAATCACTTTTATAAGCATTATAACTTCTGATGAGTGTCATCCATTGTAATCTTCTTCACTTGAGGTACATTTTTTGGTGCATTAGCGCCATCAGCTGGACATGAGTGAGCTTTTCTATCTCAAGTGTGTGTACAGTTGAAATGAAGAGGAAGCGCAGTAAAGAGAGACAGACAAAACACACTCCTGCCCATCTAATGGTGCTAATCAGCTAAGACTTTTACTAAAGAGTCTGATAAGTTGTTGTTTTTATTTGTTTTGAAAATTCATTAAAGAAAAACACAATGCAATCCATCTGATGAGGATGGTTTCAATGTTGTTAAAATTGTTAACATTTTTTTTATTAAAAATTGTTCCTCTATATGTGTATGTTCCTTAACAATATATTTAATCAAATTAGTGGTATACATTTTTTTTCTCATAGTTGTGATGTCAATAAAATAATGTCAATCTCTCTCTCAATTCAATTCAATTCAATTTAATTCAAAAGAGCTTTATTGGCATGACTTGCCAGGTATTGCCAAAGCATTGCAGATAACATAAAGAATAAAATGATTATACAAGAAATACATACAGAAAAAAAAAACACACACACAAGTAGAATTTTTGATAAATACATACAGAAATAAGATATAAAAAAAGACTAATATGAGGATTAAAACGATAATGAAAGAGAAAAAAATATATTATTATTAAAATATAACAAAATATTAATAATGATCTCTCTCTCTCACTCACTCTCCCTCTCTCAGGTGGCCAACTCTTTCCTGATAGCCTGTCAGATGCTCACGCTGGTGCTGGAGGATGATGGGACGGTGGTGGACTCTCAGGCCTTCTTTCAGTCTCTGCCCACTAATACTCCATTCATGGTCCTGGAGAAAGGAGACGTCTGGACACCCAGCAAACTGGTATTGCAGATGGGGAAAGAGGAAAAAAATACAACATACACACAACACAACATATCCAGATTTCCTCCCTTACACTGCAAATCGAAATTATGTTCAACAAGATAATGCTTTGAATTAAGGCTGAACAATATATCGTTTAAGCATCGATATCGCAATGTGTGTATCTGCAATAGTCACATCGCAGTTTATTATTATTTACAATACAATACAATATTTATTTATAAAGCACATTTAAAAACAACCAAAGTTGAGCAAAGTGCTGTACATAGAAGTGCTAAAGACAGAGAAGAAAGCAGAATATAAAAGAAGCGTTTAACAAATAAAAGCAATAAAACAGTGATCAAGGAGTATTAAAAGCGAGAGAAAATAGGTAGGTCTTTAAAACAGACTTAAACACAGAAATGGAGGGGGAAAGTCTAATGTGAATTGGTAAAGTGTTCCAGAGTTTAGGACCAGCAACAGCAAACGCTCAATCACCTCGTTTTTTAAGGCATGTTCTGGGCACGGTGAGTAAATTGAGGTCATAAGATCTGAATGATCGAGAGGGGGTATAGGGACAGAGCAAGTCTGTAAGGTACTGAGGAGCAAGATTATTGACGGCTTTGTAAACAAATAATACAATTTTAAAATGAATTCGGTATTTAATGGGTAACCAGTGAAGTGCAGCTAAAAATGGAGTTACCGACTCATACTTGCGGGTGCCAGAGAGTAGTCTAGCAGCCGCATTTTGTACCAGCTGCAGACGAGAGAGAGAAGACTGAGAAATGCCAAAATAGAGAGAGTTACAATAATCCAGACGTGTTGTTATGAAGGCATGAATCACTGTTTGAAAATTTCTCTGGGATAAAAATGGCTTGACTTTAGACAATTGTCTGAGGTGGTAAAAGCAGGATTTTACAACAGTACTGATCTGTTTGTCAAATTTTAAGTTTTCATCAAACATAACACCAAGATTTCTTGCACACTGGGTAATATGTGGGGCCAAAGATCCCGCATTGACATTTAACAGAGAATATTCTTTGTGCCCAAATAAAATTACTTCACTTTTATTTTCGTTTAAATGTAAAAAATAGCTTGAGAGCCAAAGTTTAAGCTCCTCTAAACACGCCATTTACATCTTTTTGTTTTATTTACATTATTTATTAACTATTAGAAGATAAAGATATTATTAAATATATTTATTTTTTGTCATTATTTATTCAATGATGACCATGTAATTTTACATTTGATTGTTAAATTTCTGTACTTGAGTACTGTTAGACTCCCATGAAAATCCTAAAGCGCTGTTTATTTATTTATTTTTGCTTGTAATTTATTATAGTTTATGCAGATGCACTGCACAGAAAAAGACTTGATCATCCCAGTAGATCTAAATTAATGAAATCTTTCCAAATAAAGCTATTCAAATAATCATCTGGCAATAAATATCACGGTGTCAGAATATCAAAATATCGCAATGTCAGATTTTTCCAATATCGTCATCCCTATTTTGAATTTTACGTTTTGGTTTACTTTGTTTTTGTTGAAAAAAGTAAAGCCATCGATTAATTTACAATTTTATATTTTATTTAATTGATAGATTCATGAAAATAAATCATCTAAAGGAAAGGGAAATATATCAAATAAAATGTAAAAATAAGAAAAGAATAATTAAGAAATACATAAAAGAGTCATTGTTTATTATTATTATTATTTATTTTACCAGTATGGAATTACAATTAACACTGTTTAGTCAACATCTATATAACTGCAGGGTAACTGTGTTTATATTTAATAACTGTAACGGTCAAAAGCTTTTATTTACTAGTTAATTAAAGTTATTAGTAACTAATAATAAAATAAAGTTAGAACTAATAACCTTACCTTTTCTGAATGTTATTGTAATGCAATAATGTGCGCCTTTTGTAAAGCTGCTTTATAACAATAATTATTGCTATACAAATAAACCTTTGAATGCAAATGTGTTATTAAATTACTGAAATACTAATTTGAAACCTTGAAAAGAAGAATAATTGAACAAAAAATTACAAAAACGTTATTTTTAAGTCAAAACTATTTAAGCTGTTTTATTCATGACTTAATAAAATGTCACATTAAAACGTCATCTTCAATGAAATGTTACCTTTTTATTCGGTGCTTTCGTTTTGTCTGTCACAGAGCAGCAAAGCAGGTCACTAACGAAGGGTCAGCTTTTTGCACAGCAGCCAATTGTGAACGGCCCATTTCCAAAGCCGTGTCGCTTACGGGAGAGAAAGGCTTTACAAACAGCTCATTGCTGGCAAAAAGAATGCCAAACACGGATGGATAAACAACAAACAAAAGTCAAAATTTATACACACACCAAAACAGGAAAACACAATCAAAAATAACACTTGCAACTATGTAATTCTCTATAACACCAAACGCAAATCAAGATGCCAACCAACTCGCTCTCCCGCTCCACGCCCGCTTCCTTTTTTTTTTTTAAAGACGCCCTGGGTCACTCCAGCCAATCCCAGGGCACGTTGTCTGCGTAATTAGGGCGGGGCCTGTGCAGAGCAAAAGAGAGAGAGAGAGACACACACCTGCGAACGCAACAGTGAAGTTATGTAGAGCTGTGTTTTCTGTGTTTCATAATCTCTGCTTATTAAGTGAACAATAAAAGCAGATTTGAAACTGGGTTTAATCAGGATTGAGGACAGGATTAATCCCAAGTGTTACTTCATTTCCAGCTGCTCATTTATCAGTTGTATTCCTACTCAAGGTTTGTTTTGTTTTTAAAGCATATTAATTTCATCATGTATTAAACCATCAGTGTTTCAGCTTTAAACAATCAGCATTTAGCCAGAACTCTGATGACACAATCGCCTCTTTCGTTCAGTGATTTGTCCCACAAGATGTTTGTTTTGTCCTTAATCCATATTTCACAGGTTCTGCCAAGTTTCAGACAGCCGAGGAGAAGTGGGATTGCCAAACTGAGCTTTGACCTGTACAAGCTGAACCCGAAGGATTTTCTGGGCTGCCTCACCGTTAAAGCCACACTTTATGAAATATACACACTCTCATATGACATCAAGTGTACCAGAGCCAAGTACTTTCTGATGTAAGTCATCCACACACACACACACACACACACACACACACACACACACACACACAC
>CAIGQV010016148.1:59743-83246 GCA_903798115.1 Danio jaintianensis
ACACACACACACACACACACACACACACACACACACACACACACACAAAAAGAGTTCATTTCCTGCTAGGCTTTAAAGCTGCAGTGTGATTTATATCAATCCTCGTATGGAGAAACATATCAGCACATGCAGTCAAAAGTCTGACGCTGCTAGTGTTTAACTTAAAGTGTCCTATTTTGATATTTTAAAGATTCTTTCTTTTGTATATCTTCTGCAATAGATTTATATAGGCCCGTCACAATAATCAATATATGGACTTATCGCACAGCACATGGACATGACCTCAATCATTTTTGGTGATGCAATATATATCGCCCATACATAAAAACCAATTCTAGCAACATTTTAGCTGATTGTGCACCATCTCTATCTCTATTGGAGGTGTCAGTGTCACTATGGTTAAAAAGACACTATAGTATTTACTATAAATTACTATAGTATCTTTTCATGTGGGTGTCTGACAACTGAAAATAGACCTGGATATCGCAGCCTCTGTTACTTTTTACCTTGCACGTTTTCGTTAACATTTATTATTATTTATTTATGATCTGCGTTTTCTGATTCCAATGCCTGATTATTAAATTGTTGAAATGACTATAACTGAATTAAATATTCTTAAGAATAAAATATTGGGTGTTCTTTGGAAGAGTGTACTTGCATTATGAAGATATTATATTGTCCTTCTATATAACTACGATGATAAGTATGTACTCCATATAGGGCTGGGTGATATGGCAAAAATGCAATCTCAATAATTATTTTCCATATTGAACGTTAACGATATACTTCGTTATAACTTGTTAATGCTTCCAGATTTAAAAGAGTACCCCAACAATAACTGAAGCCACAGAAATTAGAGGGTCCATTAAATGGCATAACATATTTTCAGCCGATAAATGTTCGGTGGCCGGAAATTCGGTACATCTCTAATATCAACACACTTTTAGATTCCCATTGTTGCACATTTCTGCTGTGTGATTGGCTCTTAGATCAATATAGAGTAAAAAAGTCCAGAGCTTATTGTTATTGACATCAATTTTATAGTGATTCGATATAATATCGTTTATCGGCCCAGCCCTAGAATAAAATATGATGTGTTCTTTGGAAGAGTGTACTTGCATTGTGATGCTATTATATTGTCATTCTGGCATTATATAATGAGTGGCATAAAATGGTCTTAAAATGACAATAATATCGTTTATCGCAACATATTTTGGTGCAATATATCGTACAACAAAAAATAGATATCGTGATTTATATCCATCCTATAGTTAAACAACACTTTGGGTTTTATTTGAACAATCTAAGCTCACGTTCTAAGGGCCGACAGTCAGCATTGGTCTGGATAGTTTGTTTGGTGTATTCCACACGCCACCTCTTATCGGGTTAACATTGGATCGAGTTGGCCCGACTTCAGCATGTAGAATCGTTGTCGGTGAAAGAGAGCACTCTAAATGGTTATTTAGCAATGAATCAGAGTACGAGAACAAAAACTAAAGTGACGAAACCAAGTAAACAATTCAGTCAAGGAGGATCACAAAGAAGCTGGATGTAATTTTGCTACATTTCTCAAATATTTGCAAACAATATGGATAATTAGATTATCGGACATATTTGCACAAGCAACTTCTCGGCAAATGTTTGATAAATTAGTTCGAAATCTAAAACAAAGATTAACAAAATATAAAACACTTTTTAAAAAGGAATGATTACAGGCCCAAAATTAAATACTGCTAAAAATAATGTAAAATGAAACATATTTTTAAGCGTGCAACTTCCTCACCATGCTGTTATTCACAATAGAGCATAAAATAAAACCACAGTCTACAGTATATGATGCATATTGTCATATTGCACAGCCCTAGTTGTTACTGTATGTAAGTCCTGTCTGAATGCACCATTTTTTCATTCAGAAATGTGATATCTCTTTCTTTTGTCCTTCCTCAGGTCTTTATTGCGATGTTTCATGTACATGGCCAAACTGACGGGTCAGGTTCTGCTGTGCGCCTCCACATATGTGTTACGGTATATCGGCGATGAGGAATGTTCAAGCTAAACGTCACGTCAACTGATGACAGATTACAGATACTGAAAAAAAAACACTTCTGCACTCATGTTTAGTTTTTGCTAACATGTTTAGACATCAATATACATTTTGTGCTTGATTGTATATTGCAGATCTGCTTCTATGCAAAATTAATGTTGTGTCTGTGAATAAAAAGAAAATAGTGAAAAGAAAACTATTTAGCTACTTATTTCTTTAAATCTTCTTTACATTTTTATTTCCAGTTAAACTTGTTCTGTTGCTGCATTTTTTAAATATTGTATGTGGTTTATGACGGCGGCCGACCGGCGGAACGGGGGTCACCCCCCTCCTCCAACACGTGCACCCTACGAGCGGCCGTGATGCCTCGGCGGAGCGAGACCCACATGTAGGAAGACGGCGCGTTGGGCCGCCCTTCCCTCCCCCCCGACACTCTTGGGCCTTACCCACCCACACCTGGGCAGGGGGCAGCGCGGTGGTGCAGTGGGTAGCGCTGTCGCTTCACAGCAAGAAGGTTGCTGGTTCTAGCCTCGGCTGGGTCAGTTGGCATTTCTGTGTGGAGTTTGCATGTTCTCCCCGTGTTGGTGTGGGTTTCCTCCGGGTGCAGCGGTTTCCCCCACAAGTCCAACGACATGCGCTATAGGTGAATTGGGTAAGCTAAATTGTCCGTAGTGTATGTGTGTGAATGGGAGTGTATGGGTGTTTCCCAGTGATGGGCTGCAGCTGCGTAAAACATATGCTGGATAAGTTGGCGGTTCATTCCGCTGTGGCGACCCCAGATTAATAAAGGGACTAAGCCGAAAAGAAAATGAATTTGGTGAATTAGTTCAACCGGTTCACTTAGAAGATCCGGTTAAAAAGAATGATTCGTTCACGATCAGGATCACTAATACGGAAATAAAACCCATTATTGGACACAGATTTGTTAAATTAATACTTTAAGTGTCTGCTCGGGTCGTATTTAATGTGTCACCGTGCTGCTGTCATGTCCAGTCGTTGTTTTTTGTCGCGGGAGCAGAATATGACTGGTGGAGGACTGACTTCATCTGGCCAATGGCAGCAAGATTACAGACTCCGAGGTGGCGTACGGCTCGAACACCGGGCGTAAAACTGGCATCGCGAAGTAAATAGATTTACTTCTATAAGGCTTATGTATTAAATACATTCACAAAGACTAAAACGAAGGATGCTTTTGCTATAATTTTAGTTAGTTTTAGTTAGTTTTGTATGCACACAATACAGTTTTAGTTAGTTCTAGTTTTTTTAAAAACTCTCGTTTTTATTTTTATTTCAGTTAACGAAAATGTTTTTTCAATTCTAGTTTTCGTTTTTTCGTTCGTTTTCGTTAACTATAATAACCTTGCGCGCAGCCTTTTATTATTATTATCATTATTATTATCATTATTAATAATAATAATACTCAACTGCTCGATATGAGATAAGTAAGCATACATGCATAGCCTACTTACAAAGCAGAAAGTGTTAATCTGCGAATAAGAGAAATGACAACACGTGACTGCGCAGCTGATCTGTCAATCAAATTCCCGTCCAATAGTCGGAGAGCCTGAAAGCTGAAGCTCGCGTGTTGAACTGACTCACAGACAGTCAGAGCTCATCCAGAGGAGCATCTTCATCATACTTCAAACACAGACACACAACAAAATGAGGGAGATCGTTCACGTTCAAGCCGGACAGTGCGGGAACCAGATTGGAACAAAGGTTATCTTATTTTCACACTTAATTTTTTTCCATATATTAATTTAAACCACATATTTGCATTCACAATCTATTTAGGCTAATACAGTTTGGCAAATGAAACTTTGGTAAACTTTTTTGAGTATAGCCCTAGCCTACCTGAAGTGAAGGATTATCAGCAAATCCGTTATTAATAATAAACTCAACTTGACGTGTGATTATGAATATGAATATGAATATGATTACATTCTGAAATGACTCGTGAATCCAAATAATGACAAGTGCGCTTCGATTGAGTCCGAAATGTTTTCCCTCACTAGATTCACTGTTAAAACAAATTAAGGGAATCGCAAACCAGTCCTATCCATACAGTCCATGTGTAGATGAATGTACTTCAATATGATCGATGCTTAGATAATACGAACCCGCTACATTTTAAGGGCGCATCAGTTGCATAGGTGTGGCGAGATGTATGGCAAGCCGTTTATACACTCAACATCTAAAACGCGCTAATATTCATTACATGCTAATAGTTGTTTTATCTACTAGTATAGACCATTTTGAGGGATGTAAACAAAAACAATGGTCCAAACGCATTTCCTGTTTTACATTTTTACTTTCTATAGCTTCCGAGAATCCCAAAAGTGCCACATATTGATAAATATTGTTATGATAGCTGTTTTAACATTAAGTTATGATTGAATTGCCTCTTGTTACAGTTATGAAATAGTTTGATAACAAGCAGAAAATGTTCATGGGCCATTGACATCACCACATTGAAATAGTCTATACCAGGGGTCACCAAACTTGTTCCTGGAGGGCCGGTGTCCTGCAGATTTTAGCTCCAACCCTATTCAAACACACCTGAAGCCGCTAATCAAGGTCTCTACTAGGTATACTTGAAACATCCAGGCAGGTGTGTTGAGGCAAGTTGGAGCTAAACCCGGCAGGGACACCGGCCCTCCAGGACCGAGATTGGTGACCAGGGGTCTATACTTATTCTAGTGTATTAAGGATAGCATTTTGTCTTACAGTCCTGTTTCACATGTCAATTCAATGTGCTTAATCACAGTCACTACATATGCTGGGTAGTTACTAATAGGGCTGTGCGATTAATCAAAATCGAATCGCAAAAACGTTGATTAGCTAATAGCAAGAGGCTGCATATGAAATATATAGGTATTATTTAATTTCCCTTGCCCAGAGCAAATGCGTGACTGCCGTCTGTGTGTGATAGTCTTACTAGCCAACTGAGTGAGCACAATTGAGTGATGCTAAAAAGCGAACTGAAAGTATTGCCAGTGACGCTCAATCTAGAAGCAAGCAACAGCAAAGTACAATTTCAGAGTTGTTTCAGCCGTGTTAGTTTGCTGAGTGTTCTGTATTATATATATATATATAAATAATTTATTTTATTATTATTATTAATAATAAGCTACACTATCTTCCTAATTTGAGTTCAACTTGTTTACAGAAAGTAAAGGTCATTTTATTTGTGTTTACTGTGTGCTGTAGAGAAAAAATTGTGTTTTATTTCTGAATATTTTAAAACAAATTTGAATAAATATTAAAGTAAGTTAACATCTTTTCAGTTCCTTTTTTTTTTTAACTAACATTTACTGCATTTTAGCAGTAAGAAGCTACGATACAGATTATTGAGCTGAAGCCTGACTACAAAATTAAATCGCAAATCAAATCGAAATCGCAATATCTGTCAAAATAAATAAATAAAAATAAAAACCGCAATTAGATATTTTCCCCAAATCGCACAGCCCTTACTAAGCACCTACCTCTGAACCTAACCCTGTAACACATGTAGTTACCTTATATAACCCAGTATTTTCTTAGGGAAGTACAATAAGTACATATATAGTACTGTAAAAGTACAATACAGCCATCATAGTTCTTATTTATTTGCATTTTTCTTTACCTATAGAAATAAAATAAAAATACTAGTAGTTATGCATCAGATACCTGCACCTATAAAATACCAACTCATTCACTTTCATTAGAGAGGAGTACTGTAACTATTCTATTGCTACTAATAAAGCATTTACGATTTTTGGCATTGATTCTAAGGGCATCTGTCATTCACATAACAGCTATTCAGTTCTGACTATTTTACTGTATGTATTACAATTGTGATTACTATGTATGTTTTTATATGAATTTGGTCGTAGTGATACTTTTATATAATGATACCTTTTATTATATAGTACTTAATAATTAAATATAAGTGTAAACAGTAAATTGTAGCTTAGGAAGTTACTGTGCCTTTCTTAACTATTTAATTATATTTAAAATATGCATACAATTACTCTTATGTATACCGAATATGTCAAAACTGTAAAGCATTTTATTGCCAATACATATAAAGTACTTGTACATATTAAATATATACAAATGTTTAATCAAAATGATTCTAGTAAGTTGTTTTCATTATTATTTTACTTTTGATTGAAATGTACAATGGCCATTCTAGTATTATTAGGGACATTCTACCAGAAACAAACATTATCTGTCCCTGAAATAAAAACATAAATACAGTGAATTTTTTCATCCCAAAAATGTCTCAAATGAACTGATGGTTGATTTCTGTGAGTTGTTCTGTAAAGGAGTATGTCATTCATTTGGTTCTCAGATTTTGTTCTTTATTAAAAACACTTTACAAATGTACAAACCCTGTCATTGTCCTTGTCCTCAGCCCAGTTGAACCTACAGCTTTAATAGTTTTGTTATGCTAAAAATTGTTATTTAGAAAGAAATACTTCAGAAATAGCGAGTTTAAGTTGTTATCGTTCACATCAATTGATTAAAAACATGAAATTATATAAATAAATACTACAAATATATAATACAAATACATTTACAATGGTCCCCATGTTTCTGTCAGTCCTGTCACATTTGCATAAAATTTAACATAAAATGCGTGCACTACACCTTTAAGGCTATGACTCGGAAGTGACATCATTTGACGGAGGAGAAGCTGACAGTGATCAAGGATGCGTTCTGTCATTGAATTGTATGATTTTATGCTTGTTTTTGTATGATTTTTTGGAGGACGACAAGCTTAAGTCAGGCCCGGTCACATTTTTTATAAGTCAAAATGTACATTTCTGGTAGAATGTCCCATTATTACTATCTAGTATTATTAATTAAGTACTGTTGAATAGCTTTTAGTACATAAACAATTTGTAAATATAGGTGTCACCGCTGGAATATTTATAGTCGGAACTGAATAGTTGATATTCCAATTTGACAGAAATTTTGCTATTACTATTGAAATAAGCACTAATGTTTAATTATAAGTACTAGTACATGTTTAAAATGTAGAAAACAGGTGAATGTCCTGCCCAAAAAATTATAAGTATGTTTTTTAATAAGCTGATGGACAGGACCTACTGAAACAGAAGAGCTAAAAGAAAGAAAAGAAATAGTATGATTTATTGATTAAATGTTAACACGGCTTGCCATAGTTGATGTACCCTTCAGTGTAGGAGTATGCAAAGAATCTCAACACTGGTTTTTTGATAGTATCTGACTAACCTGGCATCTAAAGTAACACAAAACAACTGTGCCACACATCTAGTTCTGGGAAGTCATCAGCGACGAGCACGGCATTGATCCAGCCGGCAGCTATGTGGGTGACTCGAGTCTGCAGCTCGACAGAATTAATGTGTACTACAACGAGGCATCCTGTAAGTATGTGTGTGTCAGTGAGTATGAAACGCTCCCCTTAACAAACTCACAATGACCTTAACCTCTGAACAGTGCTGTCAGCTCACAGGAATGCAGTGGGCTTGTCTGACTGCACCAGCATAATGTTTTATTAAAGTACTTAAACATAAAAGACAGCGGTTATTATATTATTTTTAAATAAATATATGAAATCAGAATTATGAGCCCTCCTGAATTATTAGCCCCCCTGTATATTTTTTCCCCAATTTCTGTTTAACGGAAGAAGATTTTTTTTCAACACATTTCTAAACATAATAGTTTTAATAACTCATTTCTAATAACTGATTTGTTTTATCTTTGCCATGATGACAGCACATAATATTTGACTAGATATTTTTCAAGATACTAGTAATCAGCTTAAAGTGACATTTAAAGGCTTAATTAGGTTAATTAGGCAAGTTAGGGTAATTAGGCAAGTCATTGTATAACTGTGGTTTGTTCTGGAGACAATCCAAAACTAATATTGCTTAAGGGGGCAAATAATATTGACCTTAAAATGGCTTTAAAACAATTAAAAACTGCTTTTATTCTAGCCGAAATAAAACAAATAAGAAAAAATATATATTATAGGAAATGAAAATTCTGCCATGAAACTCTATGTGCACCCAGGCTGATCTAATCTGCTTTGATTTGAGATTGGTTGCTGCTACTTTGGCAGCCAATGAGCTTGCTCCTTATCAGTTTAAATGCTCCTTATTGTTTTATGCTGTTAAGCTGCAGTGCGTTTTCGGAGACCTTCCTCCACCCCAGATCCACCTGTGTTAGATCTGCTATGGGGGTTACATATATCATGATTGCAGCATTCATTCATTTTCTTTTCGGCTTAGTCCCTTTATTAATCAGGGGTCGCCACAGCGGAATGAACCGCCAACTTATCCAGCACATGTTTTACGCAGCGGATGCCCTTCCAGCTGCAACCCAACACTAGGAAACACCCATACACTCTTGCATTCACACACATACACTACGGACAATTTAGTTTACCCATTTCACCTATAGCGCATGTGTTTGGACTGTGGGGGAAACCGGAGCACCCGGAGGAAACCCACGCCAACACGGAGAGAACATGCAAACTCCACACAGAAATGCCAACTGACCCAGCTGGGGCTCGAACCAGCGACCTTCTTGCTGTGAGATGATCGTGCTACCCACTGCGCCACCGTGCAGCCCATGTTTGCAGCAGCAGCGTGTTATTTTCTCAGACAGCATGTCTGTGTATATACTGGCAGTAGCAGGTCTCGGTGATCTGCCATAATAATCAAAGCAGCAGCAGCAGCGTAGCAGATCTATACCGCCAAGACTAAATACATCAACATTGCCATATAAATATTCATTACCATACTAAATCCAGAGAGTGTTCATGACAGAAATACTGTGAAAAATTCCTTGCTCTGTTAAACATCATTTGGGAAATTTAATAAAAAAATGACTAATAGGGACTAATGATTTTGACTTCAACTGTATTTTTATTTCATGCAACAGGACTATCTTTATAGCAAATGATATTTACAGTAAAAAATAAAATGTTTTTGTGTGTGTTTAGCTCACAAGTACGTTCCTAGAGCCATCCTTGTGGACCTGGAGCCGGGCACAATGGACAGTGTTCGGTCTGGAGCGTTTGGACAGCTTTTCCGACCAGACAACTTCATCTTTGGTATTGTATCAACACGTCGACTTTTTCTCATTGAAGTATCAATTATAGGTCTGTTCACCAGGGTTTTCATTCAGACCTATTCCATTCAGAACTTTTTCCAATCTTCTATTGTTTAGCCCAGTATTGCTGAGCCAATTTGAGTTGTAGCCTCAGTTTACTCTTCTGAGCTGACAGCTTTTTTCTGTAGACCTCAGTTGTAAGTCTATTCTCCCCTGACATCAGGGCATTTTCACTCATACAACTTCTGCTCACTGGATATTTTCTCTTTTACACAGAAATCTCTTTAAAGTCCACATGAACCGGAAGCTGCGGCCGTTTTTTTGTATTGTGCCACAGTTCCTAGAGAAACGGAATATTAAATGATAAAACATGATCACTATTTCTATTTGTTGTCAAAACTGACAGTTGGAGGGGCGTGGCTAACACACTTAACCACGCCCCTCCCACTGTCAATACCTCAGACAGAACTAATCTGAGAATTTAACTGAAAACAAACAGTAAGTTTAGAAGTAGTTTCCAAGGGCAGTTTTTTCTTCTTAATGACATGCACAGATGAATTGTTCACCTCAAAACTAGCAATGTGGGTTAATAAAAACATATGGTTAGTTTTGATTTCATGTGTACATTTAAACCCCTGAGATGGTTGTGCATGAAATTCACAGCAATTTCTGAAATACTCAGATCAGCCCATTTGACACCAACAACCATGACATGTTCACTAAAATCACATTTTCTCCCCATGCTAGTTTTGACCTTCCGCAGATCATCTTGACCATGTCTACATGCCTAGTTGCAGCCCTATGATTGGCTCGTTGATGTGTATAAAATCTTTATGTAAACAGGTCACATGCTGCGTTTGTCCAGTCACTGACACCACAAATATCCAAAAAAAGAATGTTAGAACATCAGTTCAAGTGCGAGCATCCCTCAATGAATCTTTCCCCTAAACAAACTGTGGCTGGAATGCATCCCAAGAATGAACATAAATGGGCATGCAGTGTGCCAGAGGCTATGATGAATGCTGCACAATTGCTACAGAGCTGGCTCCGGACAGCAGTTAAGAAGATTTTATTTCATATTCATCGCAAACTAATCCTCATTGTATTGCTTTTGCAGGACAGACAGGTGCAGGCAACAACTGGGCCAAGGGCCACTACACTGAAGGAGCCGAGCTGGTGGACTCAGTGCTGGATATCGTCAGAAAAGAGTGCGAGTATTGCGACTGTCTGCAAGGCTTCCAGCTCACACACTCCCTCGGCGGAGGAACCGGATCCGGAATGGGAACGCTTCTAATCAGCAAGATCCGAGAGGAATACCCGGACCGCATCATGAACACATTCAGCGTCATGCCTTCACCAAAAGTGTCCGATACGGTGGTGGAGCCGTACAACGCCACGCTCTCCGTGCATCAGCTGGTGGAAAACACTGATGAAACGTACTGTATTGATAACGAGGCACTTTATGACATCTGCTTCCGCACGCTCAAGTTGACCACACCCACATACGGGGATCTCAATCATTTGGTGTCTGCAACGATGAGTGGCGTCACCACTTCGCTACGGTTCCCCGGCCAGCTAAACGCAGATCTGCGCAAATTAGCGGTCAACATGGTGCCTTTCCCTCGCCTCCACTTCTTCATGCCCGGCTTCGCTCCACTGACCGCAAGAGGAAGCCAGCAGTATCGCGCTCTCACCGTGCCTGAACTCACCCAGCAGATGTTTGACGCCAGGAACATGATGGCCGCCTGCGATCCACGGTTAGGCCGTTACCTTACAGTCGCCACTGTATTCCGCGGGCCAATGTCCATGAAGGAAGTCGACGAGCAAATGTTGGCCATTCAGAACAAAAACAGCAGCTACTTTGTGGAGTGGATCCCCAACAATGTCAAAGTCGCGGTGTGTGACATTCCACCAAGGGGACTTAAAATGGCCTCCACTTTTATCGGCAACAGCACCGCCATCCAGGAGCTCTTCAAGCGCATTTCTGAGCAATTTTCGGCTATGTTCAAGCGCAAGGCCTTCCTGCATTGGTTCACTGGAGAAGGAATGGATGAGATGGAGTTCACCGAGGCTGAGAGCAATATGAATGACCTGGTGTCCGAGTATCAGCAGTACCAGGAGGCCACATGCAGTATTGGCGAGGAAGCATTTGATGATGACGAGGAAGAAGTGAACGAGTGAACGACAGATTTTTTTAGTGCTGTGAGTGTTTTTTAAGCTGTGTATTTCACTTTTTTTGTGGGTAACTGAAGTTCTTGTAAACAAAGCTTGTTTGCAATAAATGCCTTCTGAGCACCATACAGTAGATGTTTGTATTGTCTCAGAGAATTCATTCATTCATTCATTCATTTTCTTTTCGGATTAGTCCCTTTATAAATCTGGGGTCGCCACAGCGGAATGAATCGCCAACTTATCCAGCATATGTTTTACACAGCGGATGCCCTTCCAGCTGCAACCCATCACTGGGAAACACCCATACACTCTCATTCACACTCATACACTACAGACAATTTAGCTTACCCAATTCACCTATAGCGCATGTGTTTCGATTTGTGGGGGAAACCGGAGCACCCGGAGGAAACCCACGCAAACATGGGGAGAACATGCAAACTCTAGACAGAAATGCCAACTGACCCAGCTGAGGCTCGAACCAGCGACCTTCTTGCTGTGAGGCGATTGTGCTACCCACTGCGCCACCGTGCTGCGTCTCAGAGAATATTTTTTAGTATTATAATTTAAAGGGAACGTATTATGCAAACATTACTTTTATAAGGGATTTATACACAGTTGTGTGGCAACAGAATATAAGCAGCTTCTAATGGTAAACATTTATTAATTCTATTGTTTATAATCACACTTCATCAAGTCAGTCTGGAGAAACACTTTGATTGTGATTTTCTCTTTGTAAGTGTCATCAGAGGGCGAAATCCCCGCCCATTAGTGACGATCTCTCCCTCATTAGCATATGACATTATTTGTAGCTTCGCCCTCTTTTGAAAAAGAGCCCAATCTCATTTGAGTTTAAAGTGACAGTCACCAAAATGGCAGGATCAAAGCCTAAAATGGTCAGTTTCAATGAGTTATAAAACATTATTTGTGTGGTATTTTGAGCTGAAACGTCGCATACACACTCTAGGGACAGCAGAGACTAAAAAAAGGCATAATATAGTAGGTCCCCTTTAAAGGTGCAGTAGGAAATGAGGGAAAATGCTAACTTCACTTAAATGCTGTACGAAGTATTTCAAGCAAGCGTCATGTTGCTCATAGTAAACACGCACCCTGATCTGATGCGGAATACACATTTTGATGCACATTAAAAGCGCTTTCTAAAAGCATTTATTCATACATTTTAGTCTACGCTGTTTCAGCTGATGCACGTCTAAACCTTCACTAGACCTTATATAGCACACATCCTATTCAATAGGTTGTATGCATGGGAAATGTTTTTCAGCAACCGATAAACTTCCAGTGAAAGGTTTATGAGACTTTTCAATTTCATAAGCTTTTACCACATTAATAATGTAATTTAATTAAACTTTAATCAATTAAATAGACTTAATCATTGTTCAAGCGTTAAACGAGATAAAAGGCAAATGCCGCCAGGAGCAGTAGGCCACCATAGAAACAACTGCGGTAAAATACATTTACATATTTTAAAGACATGGCGTGGAACAATGTAATTTAATGCAGTGCTTCTTGTCTGGTCTGAGACTCACTTTATATCGTATATAAATCAGGCAGTGAAGATCATTGATTTTAAACAAAACAGATCTCAAATGTGCTGAGTTTATAATGGCATGACAGTTCACTGGAAGCACCTGAGCTGGCTTAATGAAAATTAAAAGTCCCTGTGCATATACCCCATAATCGCAAGAAAAAAATGTGGTTTATTAATTTTGATACAAAACAAATTCTCATTGTTTAAATGCTGTCCAATTCTTCAGGAAATGCAAACAATAAATAATGCGGCACCACAAGTCAATACCATCATTCCTTCCTTTTTGCTAGTTAAAAATCACAGAATAAACATGAATGAATATTTCAAGTTTAACGAAATTGCTCAATGACTGAATGTTTCGTCTGTGGAAATACGTCATTTAAACAGCTTGACAACAATCTCACATAGCATTAGATTCAACTCGGGCATGTCATTTATTGTTCAAAGCTTGATAGTTTGTCTGACCTTTTCACAAAATAGTTGCAGTTTTATGTCTAGTTTAAAGTCTGAGTGAGTGTTTGCCTGCAAGCTGAACAGCAGCGTTTGGAGCCGATCGCTCTGAAAAACACATTTTGTTGATATCCGCTTGTGTTTTGTAAAGCACAGGCTCTTGCTGAGCTCTGGACGTAAATCCTGCTCCTATTATTGCGAAGAGCTGCTGATCCAGCTGCTCTCTAATAGAGGACAATAGAGGAATCCAGTCTCAACACAACCATTCAACAAACACAAAGACCTTCAGCTGGACTTTCTGACCATCAGACAGTCATTCTGTAACAGGAATCACTTTTAAAACTGATGAGTTGAAGAAGACTACATTCATTGCTCCACATTATTCAGTATTTATTTATTCATTTATTTACTTATTCATGTATTTATTTATTGGGGAGGGGGGTAATTGTCAAATTATAAATAAAGGAAATGACAAAAAGGACTCTTATTAACTATTTAAAACTACTTAATTATTTAAAAAATGTCATTACATTTAATAACGTAGTAACTTGTAGTTTATTAGACTTATATTCCCATATTTATGCAGTAATAACAGTAATTTTATAAAGATTTACTTTAGTATATGGACCAATTCTCACTATTATTAATGGATTTTTACCTGCCTATTAATAAGATATTGTTTTTTTATTAGTAATTAATGAGTACATGGGGACACGGTGGCTCAGTGGTTAGCACTGTCACCTCACAGAAAGAAGGTCGCTGGTTCGAGTCCTGGCTGGGTCAGTTGGCATTTCTGTGAGGAGTTTGCATGTTCTCCCGTGTTGGCGTGGGTTTCCTCCGGTTTCCCCCACAGTCCAAACACATGTGCTATAGGTGAATTGGATGAACTAAATTGACCGTATGAGTGTGTGTGTGTAAATGTGAGTGTGTATGGGTGTTTCCCAGTACTGGGTTGCAGCTGGAAGTGCATCCGCTGTGTAAAACATATGCTGGATAAGTTGGCGGTTCATTCCGCAGTGGCGACCCCTGATGAAAAAAGGGACTAAGCCGAAGGAAAATGAATGAATAGTAAGTACATATTCTGCATGATCTTACTCTACATCACTAATCCTACCCAATAACCCAACTACTACCTTAAAAACTATTAATAAGCATCAAATAGGAGTTTATTGAACTAAAAGTCTTTGTTAAAGGTTTGTTTATTTAAATTGTTTTATGTGCTATTAAAAAGTGTGAAATATTCTAAAATTAAATAAATTACATGTATTTATTAGTTAACATTTGTATGCCATTAAAGGTTATAATGAATAAAAAATTAAGTTTCAAATTATTTTTATGTTCACGTTTTTTGTGATTTATATTTGCATTTTAGAAATGAATGTTTTGATTTTGAAATAAATGAAAAAAGATTTATTATTAATGAATAAATACTACATGAACAGTCAGTTTACAACAACTTCACTTTCATTTCATCTGCTGTTACATATTTTAACTAAAACGAAACAAAATATTTGACAAGTATTATTACTAACTTAGTGTAGAATTTTTGACATATTAAATAAAATAATGTTTTTATATATGTGTATTTTACTGAGTTTGTAAATTGACCTATTTTGAATACTTCATTAGTTTAAGTAACTCATGATGATTTTTAACAACTGCTTTAAATTTTTTTCACAACCTGCTAACAAGGCTAAAGAAGTGATACCAAAAACACGGAAAGCTGCATGTGCGATATATTTGAAACAGTTATATATTTGCTGGATCATGAAAGGCCAGTGCAGCTGTAGACACAGTGGTTTCCATGTCTGACTCTGGTATGTTTAACAGCTGCGCTCAGATCAGCTGAGAGAACAAAACTGGGTCACGACGACTGGGTCAAATCTCTGGTGTCCCTAGAGTGTGCATGTGAAGTTTCAGCTCAAAATACCACACAGATAATGTTTTATAACTCTTTTGAAACTGACCCTTTTATGCTTTAATCCAAATTATGCTGTTATAGTGACTGCCACTTTAAAACTAATGGCAGATGGCTGCTTCTCACTCAGGGCTGTTTATGCTAATGAGGGAGAGATTGTCACTAATGGGCAGGGCTTTCCCCCTCTGATGACACGACAAAGGGATAATGTCAATCAAAGTGTTTCTATGAGGTGTGATTATAAATAAATAGAGTTAATTCATTTTTACCATTAGAGGCTGGATATATTCACACACTGCTGCCACACAACTGTGTTTAAACCCCTTATATTAGTGATTTTTGCATAATAGGTCCCCTTTAAAAGGTGCCCCAGTTTCATTAACTCACTGTGGAAGCATGCAGGAGTCACTGCAGTCCCAATAAGGCTCTGAAAATGGACCTGGAATCTGCTCGTCTCGTTTGTGTAAACCAACTATAGTCATGCTTGGATATATTTCAAATTTAAATATGTGGTTAAAATACGTATAGCTCCTATGCATAAATATTTATAAGACATTGTTTTTAATGTACCATCAAGTAGGATCATGAACATGGTAGCAGGCTGGCACAGATTCATGTTTCCAAAAGAACCACATATTTGACTTCATCTCATATTTATGGCTCTTTTTAAGTTGTTTACACAAAACCCTATCAGCAAACTAGACACACTGCAGACTCTCCTATTCATCTCACTTATATTATGCTATATGGCAAACCATTTAGGCTTAAAATGTTCCCAACATTACTTGTTGTAATTGGATTTTTACTAGTAACAATTTAATTTGAATACTCTTTTCTACTTTAATTTAAGATAAAGTTAAGAGTAATCATTTTATAATTGTAAACATTTCACATTTTTGGAGTAGATGCTTTTTTCTAACATTTAATTTAAATATTTACAAAACAATCCACAGTGATATGTTTGGGTATATTTCAGTAAGTGAAGAAGATCAAACTTTATCGCAATCTTAGTTCATGTTTTATATCGCCGTGGATAACTTCAAATATTACATTAAAATGTCAAAAATATATATATTAGAGGTGTGAACCTACACTGGTCTCACGGTTCGGTTCGGTTACGATTATCATGCCATCGATTCGGTTCAATTCGATATCTCGGTGCATCACGGTGCATTGACGATGCTTTCCATACACAATTTGATATTTTACTTCACAGCACAAGAATTCTTGTATTAAAATGTATAATTTATAAATACATTTTCTGTGTATTTGTAATATAATTTTGTCCTTTAATACAAGCAGTCAGATATGTGAACTGTACTTTAGTATTACCTGCTCAAAGAAAACACTCTTTTTGAATGTATCGGACTTGCGTCCGCCTCGCTCTGATATCATGTTGACGTGCGCCAAAAAACTCTCGCGACAGCGAGGCAGATGCCTCGGATTGAGCAGTCGGCTGCAGTTGCTGTCCAACGACTGCGCTCACCAAAAGTATGATGGGAAATGACCAAGCGGCAACCTCCCGCTCTCCCTCGGGAAGCCAATACGGAAGTAACTAAAACTGCAATTCATCGACTGGCCTTTGGGGGCTGGCTCCAGGAAGTCCAGATATTCTCTGACTGCAATGGCAAATTGGCCAATTTTACAGCTGATAAAAACATGTTTACAGCCTGGTACAAAAGATGGTTTTGGTGCATATAGCTAATATTACCCTTCATGACAACTGTGAGGGGCGTGAATTTTTTTATAACTCATCCGTTTCGCTTTTATTAAGTTTTATTAAGTCTGCATAATTAAGGGCGTGGCCACTTGAGTGACAGCTAGGTCTCGCTGCTCGCCATCACGTCACCTCAGCTGATTCCGGCTGATTAGCCGCTGAACTCGGCATATACATCATATTTTTGTTTTGTTTTATGTGGCTTTACACAGTCAACTGCCTTTTAGAATTATTTCCTACAATTATCAGGTAATATGGCATGCTGTGTGCACTTAATTGTGCTCACAAACCATTCAAGTTACCTCCATTTCCCAGGTGAGTGAAATTATATACTTGTATATCATATCTATAAATGTATTTGTTTTACTTAAGATAAATTATCATTTATAATGTTCTTCTTCAGAGCTGTAATGCACTCCAGAATCTGACAGATTGATTAGCTGTAGGCTCTAGAACAGTCATCTGAAACGTTGTCATAAAGTGTTATGCCTGGATTTCATAAATAGCTTTGTATTTACTAACATAGACTATATTTGTAGTAGTATTTGGTATTTGGAAGTAATTCGAGCTTTCCTCCTGTAGAAAAACGTCATGAGAACAATGCTTAGTGGCTCAATGTATTACAACAGTGTTTTTAAAAGTCTAAACACTTTATTGATATAGTGTACAACCAAGCACATGTGGTCAGAACACAAACGAGTCGCAGGCAATGAAGAATTAAGCGTTTCTCCCAAAGAAAAGCCTGTCTAAGCAAAATGCTAGCAGTCATCTGTAGCTCCGCCTCTTTGCCCTAGGGGGGCAGTCGTGGCCTGGTGGTTAGAGTGTTGGATACGTGATCCGAAGGTTGCTGGTTCGATACTCGGTACCAGCGGGAATTGGGGGTGGGGGGAGTGAATGACCAGCACTCTCCACCACCCTCAATACCACGACTGAGGTGAGTCCCTTGAGCAAGGCACCGTTCCCCCCAACTGCTCCCCGGGCGCCGCAGCATGGCTGCCCACTGCTCCGGGTGTGTGTTCACGGTATGTGTGTGTTCACTAACTGTGTGTGGGTTAAATGCAGAGCACAAATTCCAAGTATGGGACACCATACTTGGCCACACTACACTTCACTTCACTTCACTTCACTCTAGTTTGGTATCCCCCGGTCGGTGCGATGACGCGCAAACAAAATGGCGACGGTTGGCCACGCCTACTTGTAGTTTTTTTTTGCGTTCTCCAGAAACCTATGGGTGACGTCACTGACACTACGTCCATATCTTTTACAGTCTGTGGAAACGACTGGCTGACGACACAGCTTAATGCTTATTGGATGAGACTGACAAATTACACTTTATTCTCTATCTTTTGATTTTACTATGGTTTATATCTGACTTTGTTGTATACCTTTTTTGTATTTTCGTTGATAATTAAAAAAAAAAAAGAGCTAAAGACCATTACATATGTTTATTTATTTAGATTTAGATGCAAACAAAAACAAAACACACCTTTGTAAAAACAATGTGACCTAATATAACAAAATGTTACAAATGAATAATTATGTGCATGTGCTGTATTTTACTTCTCTCTTAATTTAAAGTCCTGTTTGTTGTCATTTTCACTTTTTTTGTATGTCTGTGTGAATTTTGTAGATTGTAATTTTAATGCAGCTTTATTCCATGAAAGTCAATCCAGTAAAAGATGCCTACTTAAATATATGCATGCATACATACAAAGGTAATCAGACTGTTTTGCCATTATGCCTCATCTTTGTGTGGTTTCATCTGAGAAGTGAAAGGGGTATGGAGTAAACAAACACACACACACACACACACACACGCACGCACGCACGCACACACACACACACACACACGCATATGTATTCATTCATTCATTTTCTTCTCGGCTTAGTCCCTTTATTATTCAGGGGTCGCCACAGCGGAATGAACCGCCAACTTATCCAGCATATGTTTAACGCAGCGGATGCCCTTCCAGCCGCAACCCAACAATGGCAAACACCCATACACTCTTGCATTCACACTCATACACTACAGCCAATTTAGCTTATTCAATTCCCCAATAGTGCATGTCTTTGGATGTGGGGGAAACCGGAGGACACCCACATGAACACGGGGAGAACATGCAAACTCCACACAGAAATGCCAAATGACCCAGCTGAGGCTCAAACCAGCGACTTTCTTGCTGTGAGGCAATTGTGCTACCCTCTGCGCCACCGTGACGCCCCCACACATATGTATGTGAAGTCAAAAGTTATGTTTAATAGAGCAAGAACATTTTCACAGTATTTTCTACAGCCTAATAGTTTTTATTCTGGAGAAAGTCTTAGACTATTTATTTTAGTCTGGCTGGAGTAAAAGCAGTTTATATAGGCCTAATAAGCATGTCAATATAATTAGCCCCTTAGGAATTTCTTTATGTATACAGAACAAACCACTGTTGTCTAATGGCTTTCCTAATTTTTCTTTAACATTATTTAACCTAGTTAAATCTTTAAATTGCAGTTTAGGCTGAATACTAGTATCTTGCAAAAAAACTAGTAAAATATTATGTATATTATATAATATAATATTATGCCATCATGGCAAAGACTAGAGAAAATTAGTTCTTAAAACTGTTGGGAAAAAAATTCTGTTAAACAACACTTTTTCAAATTTGATGCAACCTTTTTTTTTTTCTTTTACTTCACAAGAGGGCTAATAATTTTGTCTTCAACTGTATGTCCCTTTATAGCCTATAATGCCCTTTAGAGAGTCTGAAATGACTATAGAAATGGACCACTTGTTCAATAAAATGCCAAATTATAGGGACATTCCTAGCAAAACAAACAAACAAACAAACATTTGTCATGACCTGTCACTCAAAAGCATCTTGCTATTTAGCTACTTAATTTATAACATAGCCAAATTAGATTTCTTGAAACCTTTCTTGCCGTATAAGCTGTTTATTTTGACATTCTTTTAACATTTACCACTGTTGAATATACAGATTTATATTTTAAATACACCCTTTTAAGTAATGAACTGTTCATCTTCTGTGATTGTGACCATCTTTTTGTAAAAACAGTGATATTTCAATTGCATCCACTCCCACATGAAAAAATACTATAGTTTGTGTTTTTGAACCATATTATAAAAATAGCCTATTTAATTTCTATATTTGCTATGGTATCACAACAAAAACACTATAATATTTACTATAAATTACCATGGTATTTTTTCATGTGGTCATTCATCCGCGATAAAAAACGCGAACGCGATCTCCGCCACTGGTGACGTTTACAGGCGGCAAAACAGCGAGATTCGGGAAGTGTCCGACTCCGTATTTTTAGAGCCCTCCTCTTACTGCAGCCGCCTGCTCTTGTCTACATTGCAGTCAAGGCGAGCCGCATCTCAAACAAGACTACTGATAAACGGCACCGGCGATCACAGCTGATCCATGATAGACGGAGAAACGGTGGAGAAACTCGAGAGGAGAGGAAACTTGTACAGAGTTTGTAGTGTTTTATAAATATTTTTTCGAGGTTTTCACCATTATTGGATAGGACAGTAGAGAGAATTGACAGGAAAGTGTGGGGAGCAGAGAGAGGGGAAGGATCGGCATAGGACCTTGAGGCGGGAATCGAACTCGGGTCGCCGTGAGTGTCGATGTGTCGATGCACTTTCCACTACGCTATTGGCACCGACGAGTTTGTAGTGTTTTAATTACTCGCGTTAGCCTCCCTCACCATAGTAAGCTACCGCATTATAGCGCATATGAGACAAATGACGTCAGCACGTAATAACCGGTTAGGATCTTATTACTGAACCGATACTGAATTGTCCGCGTCTGCATCGCAGTGCACCGAAGAAACAATTAATTTTGACACCCCTAAAAAATATGTTAAAATGATCAGTTATTGTATTGTTTGTGGAAATAATAGATGACTCTAAATCAGCTTTTACTAGTAAAAATGCAATTAAAATGAGTAACATTTTAGCCTACTATGGCTTGCCATATAGTTTAATATATGTGGGATAAGAGTGCTTTTTTTTATCAAATAAAGGGGTATAATTCAGGAAATGCAGATCAAACTTTTGCATCCTTTGCAGTCTTAGTTCACAGTTTGCATTAATGTGGAATTTTTTAAGTACTACAAAGTACCCTGTAAAACATTGTTGCTGCCTTAAAGTTAAAATTACCATAACAAATAATTTCAACTTATATCAATTCAATTGACTTAAAACATTGAGCTACAATTTGTTACAAGTTAAAAAATAAATAAAACTGAAGCCTGATTAAAATATGTTAAAGTTACATAAAACTATTGGTTGTCATGACTTTTTAATTATATCGTTTGTGTATGTTGCAAGGAAATCATTTGCAAAAAGGTTAAAATGCTGAAATTATCCAATACTACAAATGTCTTCTGACAAAATATATTATTATTAAAAAGTCACTAGCAACAGAGCAATTACAACACCTAAACATGGGAACATTTTAAGCTAAAAGTGCTTGCAATCATTCTGAAATGATCAATTACTGCAACAGTAAGTAATAATAATAATTGGATAATTGATATCTAATTAGCAGCAGATGGACAGATGGATCTTCAAGTAAAGTATTTGCCCCCAAACCCAATTTGAGAGTGCCTAAACAGCTTTTCAAATAAACTTGATCTTTACATATTCATCTCAAAAAGGTAAGCAATACTGACATACCCTGGACAGATTATGAGAAACACAAATGCAGCTCTTATGAATGCATGCTTTGAGTAGTTAAGAAAAGTGTTCGACATGATCGCTTGGTTCTTGAAACTGCTTATTTTGTCTTCAACTAATTACAAATGCAACAGTAAACAATATGATGTTCTGTAATGCTAATAATTAATATTAAAGCTTCAGAAAGTAGGCTATACCCTCTTAATATTTACTCCAACTCCAGACTTAAAGGTTTGTTTATATGGGTAGTAGATTTATTCAGAACAAATGTTTCCACCACTCCACCTGTCATGTTATATGACCAAACAGCAAAGATATTATCAACTTATTAAAGGCATTGTTCACCCAAAAGTGAAAACTCACCCTCCGCTTGTTCCAAACTTTTTGTTTGACTTTCTTTCTTCTGTTGAACACATTTATTGTTTTGAGGAATGTTGGAAACTTTTCAAGGAAGATGAGGAGCTCAGTCTTTGCCAGGTTTCATCCATGACGAGATGTGCTTCAGGGAGTCGGAGATCTGTGCAGCTACCATCGGATCATCTAGTAGTTGAAGAGAAAAAAATCATGTGTCATCAGAATAGTCATGGTAGGAGCAATCGATTAAGTGTAAATGGAGAAGAGGAGGGGTCCAAGGACTGAACCCTGAGGAACCCCTCTGACTAGATGATGTGCTTTGGATTTACCTGTTGCACAGATCAAAGGGTACTCAGACTTTCCTTGATCCTTTGACATATAAGAGATTTTTATCCATATCATGAAGCAATTCATTCATTCATTTATTTTCTTTTCGGCTTAGTCCCTTTATTAATCTGGGGTCGCCACAGCGGGATGAACCGCCAACTTTTCCAGCATATGTTTTATGCAGCGGATGCCCTTCCAGCTGCAACCCATCACTGGGAAACATTCATACACACTCATTCACACACATACACTACGGACAATTTTAGACAATTTTACAATTCACCTATAGCGCATGTCTTTGGACTTGTGGGGGAAACCGGAGCACCCGGAGGAAACCCACGCGAACACGGGGAGAACATGCAAACTCCACACAAAAATGCCAACTGACCCAGCCGAGGCTCGAACCAGCGACCTTCTTGCTGTGAGGCGAACGTGCTACCCACTGCGCCACCGCGTCGCCCATCATGAAGCAATACTATCACAAAATTATTCTTTTGTAGAAGATCACTGTATATGTCAACATTAATCCACTTATTTGTGCATATAGATGAAGGTGAGTAATTACAAAATATACAGAAACACAGTATAACTCCAGCAACAAATAATAAGAGTCCTCAGAGGATTGCAAGACATTGTGCAGTGCCAATTAGAGAAAAAAAGTACAGTATTCCTTATGATTTTAGATCAAGTCTCCATGAGATCAAAGTCAAACTCTCAATTTTATTATCGTTTATTATAAGAATGTTAGTTTTAAGGTTATCTGTATGTTAATGTGCTCCTAAACAATGACAAAATGTTTATTCAGAAGAAATATGCTTTATCAGAATTCCTGTCCAATCAAATGCTTTCTTGAATCTAAGTGTCTCGCCCCTACAATATGCATCACTGTGGCTGTCATAGCCAATGGTTCTTGCCAAGCTGTGATATGAGATGAAATTATATTGGCAATTTTTAAAAAGGTATGGAGCTGCTTGTTATGTCACATAATTTGTTACAATTATATCTGTGGTTTCTGATAAGTGTTAATCAGTATATTGACATAATTTGTTACAATTATATCTGTGGTTTCTGATAAGTGTTATTCAGTATATTGACATGATTTGTTCCAATTATATCTGTGGTTTCTGATAAGTGTTATTCAGTATATTGACATGATTTGTTCCAATTATATCTGTGGTTTCTGATAAGTGTTA
>CAIGQV010016148.1:103246-127756 GCA_903798115.1 Danio jaintianensis
CTCCAAATAAGAGGGGGTGGTGGTGGGAATAGGTAGGTACTTAGGTAGGTAAAGTCCTCCAAAAAAAGAGGTGGTGGTGGGCATAGGTAGGTAGTTCGAGTCCTCCAAATAGGAGGGGGTGGCAGTGGGCATAGGTAGGTAGGTAGGTAGGTAGAGTCCTCCAAATAGGAGGAGGTGGTGGTGGGCATAGGTAGGTATGTAGGTAGGTAGAGTCCTTCAAATAAGAGGGGGTGGTGGTGGGAATAGATAGGTAGGTAGAGTCCTCCAAATCGGAGGAGGTGGTGGTGGGCATAGATAGGTATGTAGGTAGGTAGAGTCCTCCAAATAAGAAGGGGTGGTGGTGGGAATAGGTAGGTACATAGGTAGGTAGAGTCCTCCAAATAGGAGGGGGTGGCGGTGGGCATAGGTAGGTAGGTAGGTACAGTCCTCAAATAGGAGGGAGTGGTGGTGGACATAGGTTGGTAGAGTCCTCCAAATAGGAGGGGGTGGATTTTTCTTAACTTGCTTTGCTGTATTTGCATGTGATATGCATATTTATGTTCTTGCAGTTTTGCATAGATATTGCTAAATGCGTACTACTTGATTATTGTTCAGTGTTTTTTGTTTTGTTAACTTGCTTTGCTTTATTTAGATTTGCATGTTATATGCATATTTATGTTCTTGTATTTCTGTATATTTAGATAAGTAAGTATATATGTAGATATGCAGAAAGATAGATGGATAGACAGATAGTCTGTAAATGTCAAGTATAAATCGAAATAAAATAAAGAAATCTAATGAAATATCTGACTTTTATTTATTTTTGGTTTCCACATCTCTGTAATGTCTTGCATCATTTTTTTGTTGAGGTTTGTGGTTCATTATTATGTCAACAGGACTGGGCACCCCTGAAATAATGCAACAAATGACTCTGTTTCATTGAGAATATTTAGAAAATAATGCACACCCAAGTTTTCAAAGCAATGACATCATATGTCATGCATGTATTGTCAATGACTCATTTTTTATTGTATTTTTTCTGAAGCTTGTGCTATCATCGTGGTTGTTTTAAACGATTAGGGTTAGGCAGATTTTCCCAAGTCCACAAATGACATCCTTTATGTTTAACTTTAAAGGGGACCTATTATGCCCCTTTTTAAAAGATGTAAAATAAGTCCCCGATGTCCCTAGAGTGTGTATGTGACATTTCAGCTCAAAATACCCCACAAATAATGTTTTATAACTTTATATGTGTCAGCATAGTGGCAGATTCAAAAACAAGACTAAAGTCTTATGCTAATGAGGGAGAGATGATCACTAATGGGCGGGGCTTTCCCCCTCTGATGATGTTTTTTTAAAGTGTGCTTATAAAAAATAGAATTAATAATGTTTTACCATTAGATGGTTGCCTCACAAATAAAGTGATTTTAGCATAATAGGTAATTTTAAAAGTTATTGTAACAATTTCATTGACCACAAGATGGCAGAATCTCACTTTGTAGGGAAAATATGTATCATTTTATTAATATAACCCCAGTATTATAGTTAAAATGTGGGCATGATTTTTTACATTGTGGGTGAAACTGACCTTCACTGGACTGAATGTATATCAGATTATGAAAATGAAATAAAAATTGCTAAGAAAACAGTAAATCTTTTAACGAATATATTTGACACATTCCTAAACTAAATTATAATGTGCAATTTTACACAACCCTGCACTCTCCCAAAAATATTTTATGATCATCATTAAGTGTACTATTTGATATATTTAACAACTCATCTGTGGATTTATTTGTGTGCTTTTCCTAAATTCATATGGGTGATGCATGCTACTGGCAATGTTAAAATCAACGTTTGATTTCCAGTGAAATTAACATATGCATGAACTGATAAAAATGCAGATTATACCGATGACTCACATGGAATTACTTTAGATAAAAGCATCTGCCAAATGTATATTAATTAAATAACACTGTTCTGTTCACGGGCGATGCGGTGGCGCAGTGGGTAGCATGTTCGCCTCACAGCAAAAAGGTTGCTGGTTCGTGCCTCGGCTGGGTCAGTTGGCATTTCTGTGTGGAGTTTGCATGTTCTCCCCGTGTTTGCGTGGGTTTCCTCCGGGTGCTCCGGTTTCCCCCACAAGTCCAAAGACATGCAGTATAGGTGAATTGGGTAAGCTAAAATTGTCCGTAGTGTATGTGTGTGAATGAGTGTGTATGAATGTTTCCCAGTGATGGGTTGCAGCTGGAAGGGCATCCGCTGCGTAAAACATATGCTGGATAAGTTGGCGGTTCATCCCGCTGTGGCGACCCCAGATTAATAAAGGGACTAAGCCGAAAAGAAAATGAATGAATGTTCTGTTCATCAAAGAAGCTTAAAAGTCCACTAAAATATATATAAAAAACTTTTTGACACCGGAGTAACGATACAAAAAAATCAGCTTTAAATCACAAAAATGGCCACTTTATTAGGTACACCTGTCCAACTGCTTGTTAACGCAAATTTCTAATCAGCCAATCACATGGCAGCAACTCAATGCATGTAGGCATGTAGACATGGTCAAGACAATCTGCTGCAGTTTAAAGCGAGCATCAGAATGGGGAAGAAAGGTGATTTAAGTGACTTTGAACGTGGCATGGTTGTTGGTGCCAGACGGGCTGATCTGAGTATTTCAGAAACTGCTGATCTACTGGGATTTTCACGCACAACCATCTCTAGGGTTCACAGAGAATGGTCCGAAAAAGAGAAAATATCCAGTGAGCGGCAGTTCTGTGAGCGCAAATGCCTTGTTGAAGCCAGAGGTCAGAGGAGAATGGCCATGTTGCTGACCTTGTCCATCTCTTTATGACCACAGTGTACCCATCTTCTGATGGCTACTTCCAGCAGGATAACACACCATGTCATAGAGCGCGAATCATCTCAGACTGGTTTCTTGAACATGGCAATGAGTTCACTGTACTCAAATGGTCTCCACAGTCACCAGATCTCAATCCAATAGAGCACCTTTGGGATGTGGTGGAACGGGTGATTCGCATAATGGATGTGCAACTGACAAATCTGCAGCAACTGCATGATGCTGTGATGTCAATATGGACCAAAATCTCTGAGGAATATTTCCAGTACCTTGTTGAATCTATGCCATGAAGGATTAAGGCGGTTCTGAAGGCCAAAAAGGGATCCAACCTGGTACTAGTAAGGTGTACCTAATTAAGTGGCCGGTGAGTGTAATATACCCACCTAGAAAACAGCTATTTTAATTTGTAATAACATTTCACATTTTAACAAAAGAACGCAGCTTAAGATTTAGGTTTCTACAAACCTTTACTGAGCCCAAACTTTTTGATTGACATTTTAAAAAACTGACCTAATTATTATCTATCCAAACGTCCTCCAACAAGACCCCTGAAGGAGAAAACAAACACAGCTCCTCGTCCACTTAAACAATGTGCTCATTCAGCAGTTCACAGGCCATGAGAAGCGCAGGGGACTATCTGTGATTTGCTGATAGCATTAATACGTCTGAAGACAGAATCCCTCACAGGCCGCACAAGCCTAACTAATTGCCAATTAAAGCAACTCGAGACGCTTGACTCTAATGCGTCGATCTTTAAAGAAACACACATAAAACAGATGAAGGATTCTCACTCTTGGCCAGAAAGCACTTTCTTTTATGAGGCGAGCGATTAGGGATTCTGTTCACCTGCGGCGGCTTTCAATCGAAGGGGGAAAAATGAGCGCAGAGATTCCCAGCGCTGCCGTTACACCGGAAGAACTGCTAGCTCAGCCCTGCTCCTGCAAATCAAACATGCGGCCATTATCACTGCTGGAGAAATTAAATAAGCACGCCGGCTTCCGCTGTTTGTGTTCGCCGTGCCTGAAATGCAAACAGGATTTAGCATGGAGTAATTTGAGGGTCTGGCACCATCACATCCCTCTCTCTGGTGCCAGACTCTCAGACTACTTTATGCTAAATCCTGTTAGCATTTCAAGCATTTTTTTAAAACACTGACAATGGTACAAAATGGTTCATTAGAATGATTCCTGAACAACACTGGAGTAATGATGCAAAAAATGGCATTGAATCACAAAAATGAATTACACCTGATAATATATTCACTTAAAAAACATACATCTAAAGTACATCTAGGAAGTTATTTACGCAAAATAAAGCCCGACAGGCATATCGGCAGCTTCGATGCTAAGCGGAGCACTGGTGTAAAAGACTGAAGGGCTTTAATCTGTGAAAACAACCTCCTGGATGTACTTTATCCTGCATATTACACAGCTACTTGACACAAAACGTAAATATTTGACACAAAACATTGACCTGAGCTGTAATAGTTTATTAATTCTTTAATTAAACGCAAAGCTGACAGAAACAAAAATGGCTGAATGGAACATACACTAACCTGCCCATTATGCAGTCACAAGAAGGCGCCAAAGAGTCAAAAACCCAAAGCTGACACAAACGAAACTGGCTGAATGGAGCATACACTAACCTATGTAATATTTATTCAGAAGACGGCCTTAAAACTGGATGTATCATGTATATGAACGTGAATGTATTCACTGACGGTCAAGATGATTTGAAGTGCCCGGATGAGTCTGTGTTATTCAGTGGTTGTTATCTGGGAATAACATACCTTGGAATGTCAAGACTGACCACTCAGAATCAAGTATTCCAGACAGCTGTGAAAGAAACTGTAATAACATTTAACTTTTTTAACAAATGAATGAAGCTTGGACAAGACTTGTTTCTAAAATAAATGTAAACATAAAAACTCTTTGATTGACAATTGGGAAATTTACCTAATTATGATATTTCCAAATGCCCTCCTACAAGCCCTAGAAGGAGAAACCAAGCACAGCTCCTCATCCACTTAGACCAAATTTTTTGTATGCGTCATTATCCAATGAAGCACGATCCTTTAGAAATCCCTCTAATACTCCTACCAGACGATTCATCACTCTAATTATCTACCAAATAAAAAAGGATTTTGTCTGTTGTTCTGCTACAAAAAAAAATCTGAAACTGTCTGGATCCATCTACTCTAGTTGATCTTATTTGGAAACTCTACTTACTGAACATTATTAGTTTGGAATATACCACAGCCAAAATAAATCAGGAAATCAAGCAGGAAAACAATACAATTTAGTTTTTTGACTGTTTAGCGCCATCTTGTGAATAAACAATATATATGTTAGTGTACACTTCATCAGCTGTTTTAGTTTCTGTCAGCTTTTGCATTTGATTAAAGTATTAATAAATTATGTTGTTAATTAATAATATATAGGTCAGTGTATGTTTTATTCAGCCAGTTTAATTTCTCTCAGCTTTGTGTTTTTGATAGTTTGGCGCCATCTTGTGACTCAATACTGTGCAGGTTAGTGTATACTCCATCATGTTTTCGTTTCTGTCAGCTTTGCATTTAACTGAAGAATAAACAATTACAGCTGACAACAATGTTTTGTGTCTAAGTATCCATACAATAAACGGGATAAAATACATCCAAAATGGTTTATTCAACAGTGCTCCAATTCTTGTTATTTTGTGATAACAACCCATAGATGTACATTATTCCTAATTTATCCTTTTTATTGGAATCTAATTTCTGTCATAAGTCATACAACTCCACCATCCCCTCCTTTTTTCACTGGGGTGGATCTTGGGTTTTGCTGTAAATAGTTCTAAATCTAAAATGTTCAATAAATAAAGAAGGAAACAAAAAAGAGAAATCCTTCCTTTGCATTCCTTCCTTGAAATCATTCTTTTGTAGAAACCATTTTGTATTATTATTATCATCATCAATGTTAATAAAAAAAAAAACAATGCTTGAAATGCAAACAGGATTCAGTGTGGAGTAATCTCAGGGTCTGGCACCAGAGAGAGGATCTGGCACGCTGAGGTCTGAGGAAAGGCCAGGCTGCCTTGGAAACAGAGACGAAGGCGACCCAAAGGAGGAAAGCACTCAAGAAAGGGGGCGGGAGACAGACGGAAAAAAGGTGGAGTGTTGAATAGAGAGAGAGAGAGAGAGAGAGAGAGAGAGGGAACTGAGAGCCAGAGGCAGAGTGAAAACACACTGGATTCAACGTGCTGAATGAGAACGCAGAGAGAAAGTCTGCTCATTCACAACACAAACGCAGGAAACTGGAGAGGAAGCAGAAACAGAGAGAGAGGGAGAGAAGGATCTGCAGGTTTAACAGGAGTCTGGAGGAGGAGCGGCAGCACTGAAGCAGATCCTCCACGGCTCCACAGATGCCACACACTCCCTCATCCCTGAGAGGAAACCAGTGGGCTCCTGAGGAAGGGGGTCCGACAGATGTGGCGGCCCCTGCGCGGGGCCCTGGGCTCGGCCCGCAGGTGTCTGAGGGTGAAGGTGTGCCGGAGGAGTGCGCTGCTGGTGGTCCTGCTCTGGTTGGCCTCCTGGATCTTCCTCAATGGCCTGGTGTTTGTCCACAGGAACATGTTCTCTGACTTCTGCACTGACGACAAGAGCAAAGAGATCCTGCAGAGGGTGGTAAGGACAACTTTCTTTTTCTTTAATTTACCGCATTATACAGTCAACCACATTGTAAAAAATGACACCACAAAAATATCATGACAACAAATGCTTTTATGTTACTTTAACTTAATTTAATAAGTTAATCAGGTTTCAACAAATTTTTTGAAAAAATTAAAGCAGATTTTTGTTTTTACAGTGTGCATTATACTACTGCAGTTGTCGGCGTTGGCTAACTTGACAAAAGTGCCGACCAAAAAAAAGTCTAGACTAGTAGTTAGTGTAGGCTTGTTAAACATAAATACATGAAGTGCTGTCTTGCATACACACAACAAATATTTTTTGCTGCTTGTTCAAACTTATTTAAAACGAGCTGGACAACTTAATTGTTTTTTGCTCATATTTGTAAAAACAATTAAGTTAACCTAATTAGGGACAACATGAAGGAACTGTGTGGAACCCAGCATATTTTTAAAGTGTATGCAAATGAAATCAAATGTGTTTGAATTAAATATGCATAAACAATTTGCATAACATCCGGATATCAGATGAAGCCAGGTTTAAAAGTCTTGTTCAATTTTGGTAGTTTATTAGGTGTCAAATATTTTACAGAGTGGATTTTTGCTTCATTTATCACTTCTTAAGGGGATAGTTCACCCACAATTGAAAATTTATTCACTATTTACTCTCCTTCAAGTGGTTACAAACCTTGATGAGTTTCTTTATTCTGTTGAACACTAAAGAAGAAATTTTGAAGAATGCTGAAAACCGGTAACCATTGACTTCCATAGTAGAAAATGGAAGTTCATGTTTTCAGCTTTCTTCACAATATCTTCCTTTGTGTTCAACAAAAGAAAGTTAGTAATGAAGGTATAAAATAAGTGACGAGTGAGCAAGTGATGGCGGAATTAAACATTTTGGGTGAACTATCCCTTTAAATCTTAAAATAATAAATACAGTAAACCTTCAGAAAAACAAAAATACACCATATTTCGTAGGAATAAAATATAATGTAATTAAAGTGCATGTTATCCAAACAAACCCACATCCTCTTGAATATAGACTGCTCAAACTGTTGTTTGGTGTAAGTTTGTAAATGTTTTAACAATAGGCTAGAATGTATACAATTTATAAAAACTAAACACTTTCCTGAATAAAAATGAATTGCTATAATACATTGTTAGGATGATTTACAGAAGACGCCCATTAAAATGTCATTCAATGTAACAGTAGTTTATCTGCTAAAAAATATGTCAGGCATATATTTAGAACAAGCATATTTTTAATCATTTCAAATGAACAATAAATAAATAAATAGACAATAAATAGGAGAGTGTTAGTGTTAGAAAGCAAGGCGTATATACAGAATTGTTTGTACACTTCTATTGAAGAAAGAAAAACTACAGTGGTCACTAAAAGAAGTTTATAAATGACTGAAAATAAACTAATGACAATCTGATATTGCTTTTGAATTGTGGCGAAACAGAAGCAATAAAAAGTAATGACTAAACTAAAGAGTCTGGCCTGGACAACATTGAAGGGCATACCAACAATTTTGTCCATGTCTGTATATATATGAAAAGCCTTACTGTTAGTGTTAGTATTTTTAATTGGAAAATTAAGTAGACAGTGTTACAATGTTCAATGTTAGTAAAGATAAGTACTGCTGTCTGTCAGTGGATCAGTTGTCATGATATGCAGTACCTCTGGGGATTTTGGTGAATTTTCCACCGAATGATACACAAAGCATTTCATAGGATTCATCAGTCAAGCATTGAATCGTGGGTACCAGCAGTAACGGGCCTCCATTAAAGGCTTAAGCTTTGTTCCTCGGGGGAAACCTAAAGCTCTTTTGAGCCACTGGATTACGTGATGTCAAGTGAGCGCTGAAAGAACATTTTGTTTGTTGCCACATTGGGAACCGCAAAATCCTGGTGGCCTTGAAAAAGGGATTGGGAAATGATTACTAGCATCAATTAGTTGACAAGTTTTTGCACGCAAACTGTCATTGCTGAAGCCAAGCGTGTTGGCATGAGCAGATTTACAGCAATGCATTTCTCTGCAAAAGTGATTATATATACATATATTATTATAATATTATATATAAAAAACATTAATCTATTTCTATAATGCTCCAAATAACATTTCTATAACTGAAATATCAAAATGTGAGCGAAATAAGGTTACATATTAAGATATATTGGTAACACTTTACTTGAAAGGGTGTTCATAAGGCTGTCATGAAACCTTTATAATCATGATATAACGTCATGAATGGGAGTGAGATTTTATGCATGCTTATAACAAGTGTCATTTGCTCAGTTACGACATTTTAAATGCAAAGATGACATTGTTTTTATGACATAAACAAATACATCACAACCTGTTTTTATCTTTGTCATGACAAACTGACATTACCAGGACAACAAAACTTGTCATAAACCTGTCATAAACATGATTGTCATGTCATGAATTTTATAACAGCATCATTAATTTTTTTTTTGTACCTCAACTACAGTGGCACAAGCTGAATTTGTCATTAAAATGTCATTAAATATTAATGACGCTGTTAAAATGATTTCACAGAGTACAGTGGTCCCTCGCTATAACGCAGCCTCGCAGTTTTGTGGATTTTTGTCGTGCAATTTGACATGCTTTTTTTCTACAGCGCATTGTGTTCTGCGTCCTGATTGGCTGTAGACCACTGTCAATCAATCTCCTCCGTGTTGTGTCTCTTGTAAAGTACAGAATGCGTTCAGCTTGCCAAATTTACGTAAAACTTTGATCGCTAGCAGTGTGACTCTGAAGTGCTGTACGGTATGTTTGCAAGTTTTCTCCCCACAATGTCGACGAAACGTTCTGCACTGTCAAAGGCACCTGTGGTAGCACCAAAAAAGGCAGAGGAAGATGCTAACCATCGCACAAAAAGTTGAACTTCTGGACATGCTAAAGGAAGGTAGAAGTTACGCGGCTGTAGGGCGACATTACGGATTAAATAAATGAAGATCAAATGGTTTTGATCTTTGGTTTCCTTCTATAATACTGGACTTATTTTTCTACGAAGGTTTGAACTTTGAGAGTGTTTAAACGAGAGAGAAGTGTGGAAATGTTAATGCCTGTCTGAGAAAAGTGTATAAAGTGTGTAGTGAGGAGTTTTACAGCCTTAAAACATCTATAATAATTGTAAAAAATAGACCGGACTACTTAGCGGATTTCGCCTATTGCGGGTTATTTTTAGAACGTAACTCCCGCGAATAACGAGGGACCACTGTAAGGACACTTTTAATGAGACATTTTAATGACAGATACAGTTTGTTCCTCTGAAAACATGATCAGAAAGATATTCATGACACAACACCGTATGACATAATGCCTCATGACAATCATGTTTATGATGGATTTATGACAAGATTAGTTCTCTTGGTAATGTCAGGTTGTCATGACAAAGACAAAACAGGTTGTGATGTATTTGTTTATGTTAAGTTGACATAGCAAACAATGTCATCTTTGCATTGAAAATGACATAACTGAGCGAATAGCACTTAACATTCACATTCAAGACATATGCCATGTTATGATTATAAAGGTTTCATGACAGTCTTATGAACACCCCTTCAAGTAAAGTGTTACCAATATCATTCATTCATTCATTTTCCTTCGGCTTAGTCCCTTTATTCATCAGGGGTCGTCAAGCGGCAACTTATCCAGCATATGTTTTACGCAGCGGATGCCCTTCCAGCTGCAACCCATCACTGGGAAACCCATACACACTCACATTTACACTTATACACTACGGCCAATTTAGTTAATTCAATTCACCTATAGCGCCAACACGGGGAGAACATGCAAACCCCACACAGAAATGCCAACTGACCCAGCCGGGACTCGAACCAGCGACCTTCTTGCTGTAAGGCAACAGTGCTAACCACTGAGCCACCGTGTTGCCCCGTTACCAATGTATTTATATAAAATGATATATAGTTTTATATAAATGTCTACCTTTTTCATATTAAATACAATTTGAATTGAAATCATGCAATCTGAACTTCTGAATGAATGTGAAATCTACTGAGCGAGTGACATTTTTGCTCCTGTAATATCTGAGATCATGACACAAGTTCTCTAATTCTTAATATTTGGGCTGGCTAGTGTAAATATTACACTGAATTCAACAGCTGCGAGCTTGAGGAATGCTGCGGTGTGCCAGTATTGTGCAGATGATGACTGGGTGGAGGTATAACTGTGAGGTATCAGTCATTTTGGCAATGATTTTTGGCAGCAAGGATCAAGTGAAAATAACAGACCGGCTGCTGTAATTGTTGGGTTGGAGTCAATTTGAAAGTCCCAGGGATGTTTTAGTGAGAAAGAGTTTGGTTCAGATTCAGCAGCTCGCGGTTTTAAAGTTTTAGACGGTGAAATAATTCTACAGCATCTGTTTTATCATTAATCATTTTAATTTTAAAAGATTTCGTATGATATTGCACTGTAAAAAAATATCCATAAGTTAGCAGTTTTACCTATTCTGTGATTCATGTTTTTATCCCTTTATTTTCCATCATTTATTTATGCTCTTGAATTGCATTATGGGACCTTGATCTTTCCTCCAACAACTTTTAGCCTTGAAATGTTCAAAAAAGTGACTTTTGTTAACATTTTGTAATAGTTTAAAGTGATATATTGTCTGGGTTGATGTTTTCTGTTATTTTACAGACATTTATTCATTCATTTTCCTTCGGCTTAGTCCCTTTCTTCATCAGGGGTCGCCACAGCGGAATGAACCGCCAACTTATCCAGCATATGTTTTACACAGCGCATGCCCTTCCAGCTACAACCCAGTACTGGGAAACACCCATACATTTACATATTGGATGGATTTGCTCTTCAGTGTTTGTGCAGCTGCACAAAGTGCAGCTGCATGTATGTATATATTACTCTCATTCATTCTGAACATATAATAATGATAATCAAACATTTTTATCTGAACCTTTATTTTACCAGTAAAACCTCTTGAGAACCTCGTGACTCTTTTTCAAGAGTGTCTCTTACCTTTACCATGATTTATTGAAGACACAAACTAATATGTCATATAGTGTAAAAAAGAAGTTATGTAAAAAAAGAAATACATATATATATATATATATATATATATTTGATAACATATTAAAATACTTAAAGAATCACATTGCATGTATTCAAAATACAGTGCTGTTGAATGCTTGATTCTCACTGGCTGATGAACATTCTAGTATGCCATTATTTTCAGATAAACCAATCCCACGGCATTTCATAACTTTTTGACTAAGTGGCTAATTCGTATGAATACGTACGATCTGATTTGTACAATTTAGTATGATTTGCTCATCTCCTGAATGAGGGTTAGGTTTAGGGGTGGGGTTTGGTGCCACGCCTCCTTTTAAAAATCATACATTTTTCATACAACTGAACTCGTATTAATTGAATTCATACGAATTAGCCACTAAATTGACTAAACGTAAAATAGTTCTTCGTGAGATTAGGCTGGATAAACACAGCTAAAGTAGTTCCGGCAGGGTTTGAGTGCATTACATTAGTGTTCCCCAACCTTTTTATCACAGCGGACCGGTCAAAGATTGACAGTTTTACCGCGGACCAGGGGTAGTTAGGGGCTGCAGTGGTAGGCGACCATCAACCGTTTTCTGAGAGGATGACAAGTTAACAAAACATTGCTGTCACTCTGATACATGTTTTATTTATGGAGAAAATTACAAAGCACTGCAGTGTTTGGGTGTTCTGTGTTTGTCTGAGATAATTAGTCTACCGAAATGTGTATATTCCATACAAGCTGAAGCTGATCGGTCAGTTCTTGTCACGTGACCCGCGGTGCGCTCGCGGCATTCATTCAACTGTGTGCGTCTGAAAGGCGCAAGCGCATCACGCTGCTTGAGCACACATTGCGCACCTCCATTGGAAATAACGAACTTCCACAAGCTCTAGAAAAGACGCGATATGTGAACGGCCCCTAAAAGGCCGCCGTCATTTGCGATCTCCAGCAGTTGATCTTTTTGCACAGACATGGTGGATTCACCTGATTTGTTGACTAATGGGTTGCGGATCCATTCCTTGGCAGTTCACGGGTCCTTCACTGGGTCTTTTCCCCTACGCAAAGAAACTTTCCAAAGACGTCTGTTTCTTACTCATTTTGCTGCTTGTGGGTTAAATTTGGGCGCTCAAGTGACCGAGATGTAAGCGAGAGAATACGCAAATTTTTCAAAATAAAAGATTGTTCAAAATAAAAGATCGTTCAGACTCAGATAATAAATAAAACTGAAATAATTAATGATTTCTTGTGCGGCCCGGTACCAATTGATCCACGGATCGGTATTGGTCCGCGGCCCGGGGGTTGAGGACCACTGCATTACATTACCATATGACTACGCTGAATGACTTCAGTTATTTCACAGCTACAGGATGCCAATATTTTGTGTACAATTAACAATTTAGCAATGCTTTTAGTCAAAGCGAATTCCAAATGAGAATAATACACTCCTTTGACTCCTGATTTGTTTATCCAGCGCTCTGTGACTAATTTTCCTCTGAATTGTCTTACAAAAGTTCAAAAGTGTATGATTGTTCTCATGAGTCATAGTAGATGTTTGTTTGGAAAAGCTTTTGAATCAAATCCTTCCATAAGTTGTCAAAGCTCTTTCATTCACTCTTATGACCACATGCATCAGCATACACTTACGTAATTCAGAAGTACCAGTGTTTATTTACAAGTGTGATGATTGAAAATTTAAAGGGGACCTATTATGCAAAAATCACTTTTATAAGAGGTTTAAACACAGTTGTGTGGCAACAGCTGCTAATCATAAAAATTCATTAATTCAATTTTTTATAAATCGCACTTCATAAAAACAGTCTGCAGAAACACTTTGATTGAGATTCTCCCTTTGTAGGTGTCATCAGAGGGGGAAAGAGCCCCACCCATTAGTGACCATCACTCCCTTATTAGTGTAAACCGTCCTGAGTGAGAAGCAGCCATCAGCCATTACAGTGTTCATCTGCTGAAGATAATGTCAGCTACTAAGAGGCATTATGAATGTGGAGTTTTAGGATGCACAAATAAACACTAGTCTCCATATACCGGGCCACTTCTTTTGACATTTTCAGTTTTTCACAGAGATAACACTAGTCTTGTTTTTGAATCTGCCACTATGCTGACACATAGGCATTTGTAGCTCCGCCTTCTTTTGAAAAGAGCACAATCTCATTTGAATTTAAAGCGACAGTCACCAAAATGGCACAATTAGGATCAAAGCCTATACGAGGCAGTTTTAAAGAATTATAAAGCATTATTTGTGTGGTATTTAGAGCTTAAACTTCACATACACACTCTAGGCACATCAGAGACTTATTTTACATCTTGCAAAAACAGGCATAATAGGTCTCCTTTAACTCAGATTTAATTTCAGATCTCAGATTCCTTTAAAGAAAATTGAAATCATTCTTGGAGGTTTTAGTTATGTTAACACAACCTCCAAAACACTGAATTGATGAATTGTAAAAACATTCTGATAATCTGCCAAACGGTTAGCTTTTCGAAAGGGTTCAACACTGCAATAAACAACTCAGAGTGGTTCACATTTACACAATAAACTGTTTATAGTTTCTGGCAGCATGCGGTTGAGAACCTTTGGGCAATTATTCTTTAAACCACACAAGACCTTTTTTAATCAGCGGCACCATCTGTCACCTGTGCAGCCAGCCTATGTAGAAGAGACTTGTTGGCTTGAGCTCATGAAATGTACCTGTTCTGTAGTGTTTCCCTGCTGTGGGCTCCCATTCACTTCCATTCTTTCCTTATGATCTAATGTGAAGGTTAAGCACAGATGGTCGTCCGCATGCTTCATCGATTTGATGAACTTTCATGCAAAGATCACTGTTTTGTAGAAGGTTTAATGCCTTGAAATCAATTTATCATTTTAATATTTTCAAAAGATAAAGTTGTGTGTTTGGTTGGATGTCTGTACTTTCACATTCACTTCAATTCATCTTTATTTCTTTTACAATATGTATTGTGTCAATATAGATGAAGTAGCAGCTTAACATAGATGAAGTTCTAGTAAATTAAACCGCTTCAGTTGAATATTAATTAGAGGTGTGCACCTACACTGGTCTCACGGTTCGGTTCGGTTACGATTATCATGCCATCGATTCGGTTCAATTCGATATCTCGGTGCATCACGGTGCATTGACGATGCTTTCCATACACAATTTTATATTTTACTTCACAGCACAAGAATTATTGTCTTAAAATGTATAATTTATAAATACATTGTCTGTGTATTTGTAATACAATTTTGTCCTTTAATACAAGCAATCAGATATATGAACTGTACCCTTAATTTTACCTGTTAAAAAAAAAAAACACTCTGCATCAAACAAAACTGAAGTACATGCACAGAACAACATGAAAATTTAAAGCAAATAAACAAATGTAAATATCATCCTGCTTGCTTTTTGAGCGTTGTCGAGCGAGTTCTTAAACGGGCTCAACACAGCTGCGAGTGGATCTAATGCTCTGGCGCTGTTCACCGATGAGTGACACTGATAAACGGACGCGGCGATCACAGCTGATCCATGAGAAACGCGGTGAAGAAAACTCGCTCTGCAGACACGCTCGAGTCTGGATCAACAAGGGGGCCGGTCAAAGGGGCCACAGTGAGAGAGAGAGAGAGAGAAATGGAGTTTACTTTCATTTTCTCCAAAGCAGTGAAATAGGGGCTTCTGCTGTAGCCTACTTCAGTGTCAGTTAATGACTGTCCAGCAAACACACGCAGTGAATTGTGCAGAGTTTCTGCATTTTAATTACTTGTGCTCGCCTCCCTCGCCATAGTATTCTACCCCGACATAGCGCATATGAGATAAATTATGTCAGTACATAATAACCGGTTATGATCTATTACTGAACCGATACAGAATTGTCCGCGTCTGCATCGCGGTGCACCGAAAAAACAATAAATTTTGACACCCCTAATATTAATATACCTACAGTATATACAGTGGCCTAAAAGACTAAGCTTGAAAATATGAGCGTCATTACTAAATAACAAAATATAGTTGTTGTTTTTTTTACATATTTTAACTTGTTTCTATGTAATTTAATCAAATCAAGTAGTATCGTTACTACTGGTATGCTTTATGTTTTTGAAAAAAATTGCTCACAAAGGCTGTATATATAGTGAAAGAAATTAATATGCATATACCTCTGGTCCTGACAACTGAATAAACACTTTTACATTAAACATAAAAATTGGTTCTGATAAATTTGTTTTAAATGGCTAAAACATTTAGCTTTCTAAATGAGTCTATAAAACTGAAAAATCCTGTTGAATCAAAAGTCCTAAATGAGTTTATAATGAGCAAATGCAATTTAATTGAGTCTAAAATGATTTAAAATGCATTCAAGTGAAAAGTTCTGTATGAATCTATTGGCTAGAAATGCAAGTAAATCAAACATTCTATATGTGTGAATAATGGTTTGAGATGCAATTAAACGAAATGTTTTAAATGAGTCTAAAATGACCTGAAATGCAACTGAGTTTAATATTTTTAATGAGTTAATAATGACCCAAAATGCTATTAAAATGAAACATTCTGTATTTTGAAAGGAGAATACAGTTATCAAGGGACAAAACATGAATCAAGAATGTAAATCCCAAATCAGCCAAAAAGCTATAATGAGTTCATAATGACTCATTATATCAAAAAACAGTTGAATCAAACATTCTAAATGAGCCTATAAGGAGTCAAAATGCAGTTGAATCAAACAATCTAAATGACTCGCAATGCATTGCAACTGAATGTTCTAAATGAGATTATAATGGCAGAAAATTTTATTTAGTTTGACATTCCAAATAAATCTATAATGAGGCAAAATATGGTTTAATAAACTGTTGAATGCATTTAAAATCCAAAATATTGTTGAATCAAATATTCTTAATGAGTCTATAATGTTTCAAAACACAATTGAATCAAATATTCTAAATGAGCTCCCAAAGACTCTTAAATCTAAATGAGTCTTATGACCCAAAATGTAGATGAATCAAATATTCTAGATGACTCGAAAAGATTTCGACTAAATGTTCTAAACAAGGTTATAATAGCAGAAAATGCTACTGAATCTGACATTCTAAATGAGCAATGATCCAAAATATTTTTGAATCAAATATTCTAAATGAATCTACAATGATTCAAAACACTATTGAGTCACACATTATAAAAGAGTCTATAATGACTCAAAACAAATTTGAAACAAACATTCTAAATGAGTCTATAATGATTCAAAACAGTTGAATCAAACATTCTGAATGAATCAATAATGACTCAAAACTAAATTGAATCAAACATTTTAAATGAGTCTATAATGACCAAACGCTTTAAAATCTCTAAAAAGGAACCTCTAAAAGAATCTATGTTGACTCAAAATTCAGGTGAATCCAATATTCTAAATGAGTCTAAGGCCCTAAAAATCCCAAATATTTTTGAATCAAATATTCCGAATGAGTCTCCAATGATTCAAAACACAATTGCATCTAACATTCTAAATGAGTTTATAATGACTCAAAACAAAATTGAATCAGACATTATAAATGAGTCTATAGTGAACAAAAAATGCTGTTAAATCAAACCTCTAAAAGAGTCTATGTTGACTCAAAATCCAGGTGAATCAAATACTCCAAATGTGTCTAATGACCCAAAAATGCTGAATATATTATAATCAAATATTCTAAATGAGTCTACAATGATTCAAAACAAATTTGAATCAAACATTCTAAACGAGTCTATAATGATTCAAAACACAGTTGAATCAAACATTCTGAATGAGTCTACAATGATTCAAAACAGTCTGTAATGCAATGTATACTGGCATACATATTGCATATGTTGTATGTTAGAGCACAATAGGCCCCGTTCTCATTTTGCATCACCATTTGTGGTGCATTTCTTTTAAAGTGAAGATGATGAAGTGACCCACAGCAGCCTATGCAGACATTCTTGGCATGCCGAGGCTGACCAGCGCTCCGGCCAGATGGCAATTCAGCCTGTGGGCAACAGAAATAGACTGCTATTCTCCAGGGTCTAATGTTTAATCATTACATTACACACTCACAAGCATAAAGAAAATACAGTTTGCCTCTTATTTTTATATCCTCACTCGATGTCATTGAGTTGTGCTTGCTTGCTGGCACGAGTAAAAAAAAAAAAAAAAAAAAAACGATTTAGTTTCTGCTCACAGATAGAGCTCAATATGGTGGTCCATCCTTCAGTGAATCAGTGTTTTCTGTTTTTTTTTCACCTGGCAAGAGATGTAAGTGCATTTGCTTAGTAACAGCACAGCTCTTTTCCACAATCCACACCGATTGAAGCATCAGTCATGCCTGAAGTAAAAACAGTTCTTGTTTGTGTGTTAAACGCTGCAGAGAGAGGTTTGTCCAGATCACTGGAGCCTCATTCACAGTAGCAGCGACTTTGTAGCTGCCTGTCAGTCTGGATGGCGATTGAAGTCTAAGTATAAATAGAAAATACATATAAATGGAATATATACAGTTGATGTCAGAATTATTATCCCTCCTGTGATTTTTTTTCTTTTTCAATTATTTTCCAAATGAGGGGCGACACGGTGGCTCAGTGGTTAGCACTGTGGCCTCACAGCAAGAAGGTCACTGGTTCGAGTCCCGGCTGGCTCAGTTGGCATTTCTGTGTGGAGTTTGCATGTTCTCCCCGTGTTGGCGCGGGTTTCCTCCGGGTGCTCCGGTTTCCCCCACAGTCCAAAGACATGCACTATAGGTGAATTGGATAAACTAAATTGCCCGTAGTGTATGAGTGTGAATGAGTGTGTATGGATGTTTCCCAGTACTGGGTTGCAGCTGGAAGGGCATCCGCTGTGTAAAACATCTGCTGGATAAGTTGGCGGTTCATTCCGCTGTGGCGACCCCTGATAAATAAAGGGACTAAGCCGAAGGAAAATGAATAAATTAATATTTCCCAAATGATGATTAACAGAGCAAGGAATTTTTCCAACCCAGGATCATTGCGGATATGTACCCAGGTCTACATTTCTGGGGACAGTGAAATACGTAACCGGAGATACGTCTGCTCGCAGTTTTTGTTTTTGCAAATCCACCACAGGCCGCTGTGTACCCTTTTTGATGATCTCAAATTTCTCCCACGCGCCCTCTTCTCGCGTAAATCCACCAAAGGGGGTGCAATATACACAACACCAGACCAAGCCAGCTTGCTGTTGACTGACTGACCCACCCAGCCCCGTCCCTAAACCCAACCGATAGTGTTTCCGAAAGCAATGTAGAAAAAAGAAAAGCCATCGCAGCAGCATGATTTCACCTTGTTTTCAGCCTGTTGTTTATTTATTTATTTTTTTGCTTTTGTTTTATCTGGTTTCTGGAACCGTTCTTCGCCGGACTCTAACCTTGTCGTTGCAGTCAACTCCGCTCCGTGTTCCAAGTCCATCAGCGTACGCGGCAAGCCACTGGGCAAACTGGTAAAACCGGAAAAGCTGTCCACAAGAAGGTAAGCGGTCGGTGGTAGCGCAAAAAAGAACAGAAGCCGTCGGCGGCATCATACTGCCCCGTAGCATTCGTTTTACAGACAAAATGGAGCAAGACGTATCTCTGGGTACATATTTTGCGGTCTCCAGAAATGTAGACTGGGTTATCTATCCACAATGAGCCTGTGTTGAATTATTCACAGTATTTGCTATAATATTTTTTCTTCTGGAGAAAGTCTTATTTGTTTTATTTCGGCTAGAATGAAAGCAGTTTTTAATTTTTTAAAACCAATATACCAATAGTCAATATTATTAGCCCCCTTAAGCAATATTTTTTCGATTGTCTACAGAAAAAAACACTGTTATACAATGACTTGCCTAATTACCCTAACTTGCCTAATTAACCTAGTTAAGCCTTTAAATGTCATTTTAAGCTGAATACTAGCATCCTGAAAAATATCTAGTCAAATATTATGTGCTGTCATCATGGCAAAGATAAAAGAAATCAGTTATTAGAAATGAGTTATTAAAACTATTATGTTTAGAAATGGGAGTTTGCATGTTCTCCCAGTGTTGGCGTGGGTTTCCTCCGGGTGCTCCGGTTTCCCCCACAAGTCCAAAGACATGCGCTATAGGTGAATTGGGTGAGCTAAATTGTCCGTAGTGTATGTGTGTGAATGAGAGTGTATGGGTGTTTCCCAGTGATGGGTTGCAGCTGGAAGGGCATCCGCTGCGTAAAACATATGCTGGATAAGTTGGCGGTTCATTCCGCTGTGGTGACCCCTGATTAATAAAGGGACTAAGCCGAAAAGAAAATGAATGAATAACAGTACATAAAATGCTTAATTGCAAAGATTACCAGAAAAAAGCATGTGCCCTGTCATTGCGGCTATTTTTCTGCGGCAAACGCGGGTCTGTGTAGGTCTACAGCACAGAGAACCGACTGCTGCAGGAGCTGAAAGAGGATTGTGTGAGCTCTATTGATGCTCCTATTGGCTGTCGCTCATGAAAGTCGCTCTTCATTTGTCGCATCGCTATTGCTCATGTAGTCTGAGGTCGCTCGCTCTCCATTAAAATAAAAATGGTCACTTGGTCGCTGTGTGATGCTCATAGTATGAATGGGGCATAATGCATTAACTAACGGACAGTTAGTCATTATTATGAAACTTTAAAAACGGTCACTTTATTTTAAGGTACAATTCTCGCAGTTAGAAAACCATTTAATAATACTGCTGCCCAATAGTTAGCAAGGTATAGTTGGGTTTAGGTATTGGGTATGATTAGGGATGTAGAATAAGATCATATTTTATAAATACAAATAAACAGCCAATACCTTATCAATAGGAAAGTATCAGTTTATAGTGAGAAATGAGGCTTAAAACTAAAGTGTTATCTTAAAAATAAATAAATAAAAACATACTATATAGAGTTTGCCTGTACACTGTAAAAATGCAGGGTTCCACACAATTCATTCATGTTGTCCCAACACAAATCGATTAAGTTACCTTAACACATTTGGACTTAACACAAAACAAGTTGTCCCCAAAAAACTCAAGAATCGTGTTTTTTCAGCTCATTTTGAGGCAGCAAAATATTTTTTTTAATGTAGTTCATTAACAAAGTTCACATTAAAAGCTTCTAAGATAATGTGCCAAAACAAACCCACTGTCAAATCCAGAGTTTACACTTAATCTAGGCTATACAGGGAAAAAAAAGTGTTTCTGTCAATTCAACCGCTAGATTACAAACACAGCCATGATTTACACCATATAATTCACTTTCTCCAAGCCGACTCTCACTACCGAGTGTTCCTACACAGATTCATTCATCAAATCTGTAAACACAGTGAGCCTACTTTCTATACTGAACACACAAACATACGTGGGATTTAGGAATTTAGATGCTCATGTCAGTGGGATAGTTTACATGAAAACGGGAGCTGTTGTTCCATCTGTAGCAAAGCCTGGGAATTAAAACACATGTGGGGAAATCTGGCTGCCACTTTCAGGACAGAAGGAAAAAAAGAGTAGGCTAGACCAAAAGCCTCAGAGTGACCACAGAGCACAACATGCACCTCTGGCCCACATAAACACCCCTGAGAGGCCCGTGAGAGGGTCTGTGGGGATGAAGCTCTTTCTATGTTTAGTCCCAGTCGAGCTGATAACAAACCTCGGAGATTCCCAGTGCTTTATTCAAGTGTGTTGTCATGGTAAAACCACCAACTGGGAGTAATTCAGGTAATTACTGGTACTTGCTGTTGTTATTATTGCTCAATCTGTTCACCGATGCGGAAGAAACACACACTTAAATCACCACAGATCTGCCTCTCTTGGGGTTGCTGGAAAAATGTGTTGCAGTTAGGTTTTTTAAGCATGGCCTGTAATAGATTACATTTAAAATCACAAAATTGCTTCAAGAAGTATGCATAATGCGAATTTAATACAGGTACAGATGCCGTTTAAATGCAATTAAATATGTGGCACTTTTTATTGACAAAAATCGAAGTTATTTACTTGAGTCAGCATGAAACGGAAGTGGATACAGTTTTTTTTTCTTCACTATTGTGGCAATAATCGAATGTCGGATTCAGACTACATAATATTTAGTTTGTTTACTGAATAATATTGAGCAATTTTGACTCCATTGACTACATTCTTGATGTGTCGTGGACAAGAAACATGCAAGATTACGTTTTGCTTCCCAGCCAGGGTTGCCAAATTTGCAGTTTTTCTGTGGATTTGGTCTACTTTCAACCATTGTTGTTTTTATTATTCCACAGGTCAAAGGTTTCACTGAATTATCTTACTCTACCAACTTTATATTCTACCATAACAGATTAGCAGGACTCTCCAGGACTGTTGTTAAATAATAACTGCAAAAGCATATGCATTTGTATATGGGGGACTGATTGGATGGTTGTGATTTGGTATTGGCGAATCTTCTGATATTGGCAGGTTGATTCCACCCTCACTTTAATAAACACCAATTGGAGATGTCATTAAGCAGATTTCCTGCTAACATGAAGCATCATTAATTCATTAATTCATTCGGCTTAGGCCCTTATTTATTAGGGGTCGCCACAGCGGAATGAACCGCCAACTATTTTGGCATATGCATTCAGCGAATGCCCTTCCAGCCACAACCCAGTACTGGAAAACACCCATACACTCTCACATTCAAACAAACACTCATACACTATGGCCAATTTAGTTAATCCAATTCACCTATAGCGCATGTCCGGAAAACCGGAGCACCCGGAGGAAACCCACGAACATAGGGAGAACATGCAAACTCCCTAACATGAAGCAAATGTTTTCAAAGTTTGCAAAAAAAACAATCTGAAATGCAAATTAGGTACTTTTCCATCAGGTTGTCAGAGTGGCTGACTGCAGTATTGGTAATCTAGTAACCTACAGTAAACAAGGCAAGTATAATGGAGCAGGGGATTAGTCACGTGTGTGTAAACTGGGTTCACACCAAAAGCGAAATTAAGTATAAGTAGATTATGTACAAAATCAATGCAAGCATGCAAATACGTGCACATTTTCGGCGGTCGGCATGAATGATGCAGAATGTGTGACAGATCGCGAATATCACAATATTATTAAATATAACAATTATAACAATATCAACAGCAGCGATCATACACAATATGCAGCTGATTCAGTGGTTGCCTAGCGACATAAAAAGTGCAGCACACTTCTATTTTTCTTGTCAAACTCGCACTTTGCACCTCGCCTTCTCAGAATGGAAAAGCGTGTTCGGTGTGAACGGCCCCTTATGCACAACTGTACACCACTCACATTGTGCTTAGAGGCTGTAATAATCTAGTGTTATAGTTGCCATTTTAACTGAGCAAGTGTAATTACACAAATGCATGAACTTACATTTTATAGCGTACGAGTAAAAGGCTTTAGCAGGCTTTTTGAACACAGAGGACATATTTTATATAAGGGCACAAGCAGACCTCCAAGCCATTTTGATAAAAAAGATAAGGAAAACGTTTTTGATAACATGCTAAAGCCACCACAGATAGTAGCAGGACTGAACGTGGATAACAGCTGTTTACTCTGGAAGGTGACAGAGGATGATTTGCAGTGTAATCTCAGTGAAACACAAATCAACCGAAGCCCTTGCAAATGACATATATATGTGCCGACTGCAGAAACAACCAGGAATTAGCTCATTTTTCACGAGAGGGTCAGAGAGGAAAAATGCAGGAGCAAAAGCCGATCTGTTTTAACAGCACGCAGAAAAGTCATTATTTGACTGTTTCACAAGATTACATGTGAGAAATTCATGCATGCTGGTTAAATGTGCTGACAGGTGGCATTAGTACCGTATCTCAACAAAGGCACATATTCAATAAATATGAGATGGAATTAAGATTCATTGATTAAAAACAGATTTAATGCCATGGGATTCGTTTGAAGAGATGTATAATACAACATAAATGCTGGAAATGTTTGCATTAGGGGAATTCTGGGTATAAAGGATTAATTATTATACTGTAGGCCTTGTAGAAAATTAAATGAATGTAGAATTAATGTACAGCTTTTTTTATTTTATGACTCTCTGGAATACTTGATTCTGATCCATTCCTAATATTCAGTGACATTTAGCGATACTGAAATCTTAATTTATTTCTAAAAAGTGCCATGAAATTGTATCATTCCTTTAAAAAAATAAAAATAACATAAAACATTACTATCATACTACATCTATTTTTATTTTTAATCTATGGTCGCCACAGTGAAATGTATCGCCAACTTATCCAGCATATGTTTTACGCAGCGGATGCCCTTCCAGCTGCAACCCATCTCTGGGAAACACCCATACACTCCCATTCACACACATACACTACAGACAATTTAGTTTATCCAATTCACCTATAGCGCATGTGTTTGGACTTGTGGGGGAAACCGGAGCACAAAGAGGAAACCCATGCAAACACGGGGAGAACATGCTAACTCCCAACAGAAATGCCAACTGACCCAGCCGAGGCTCGAACCAGCGACCTTCTTGCTGTGAGGCGGCAGTTTTTCTTGATTTGAAAAAACCTTATAAAAAATGTATCCACACAGTTCAATTACTTAAAAAAAGTGAGTAAACCCACAGAATTAAAAATATTAAGTCAAATACTTGCTTTTTAGTAAGTGTATGGGTAATATATGTAAAATCTTAATGTTTTTTTTTTTTTTTAAAGGTCTGAAATTAATATCTTCCAAATATCAAATAAAAACATTGTCATTGAGAGATTTTTTTTCTCTCCTGAAAATGACAACTGGCCAGAATAAAAATTGTTTTCTTTTTTTGAGTGAAAATCAAGGTTATTACACAAAGTACAGATTCATTAATTCTTCTAGTGTTGCGTTGTCTAAAAATAATTATAAACATGTCTGGAAACATTACACATTATTTGGTATTTTTAAGAAAAGAAAGAAAGAAAGAAAGAAAGAAAGAAAGAAAGAAAGAAAGAAA
>CAIGQV010016148.1:131264-178384 GCA_903798115.1 Danio jaintianensis
TTGTGTAATTACTTTCTCCTTTAATATATTTTAATAAGTGCAGGTCAAGCAAGCATGTTAAATGTTCATATAAATAAATCTGTTATATTATAGTTTTCATAAAATTCTTAATTTAACATTCACATTTAATATGCTATATGGACACCAAAATGATTTTATTTTGTATATTTTCTTAAATATATAATCGCATTGATCCTCTTTATGTAAAATTGGATGGAGATGCTGTAAAAATGAGTTTTGTCAGAAGTTTATTGTATTAATTAAACAATTCTGAAATTGTTTGTTCACGTTAGTAAATACATTAACTAATACGACCATATTGTAAATTGTTACCTCTACCTGGATATTTCCAATTAAAACAAGATTAGATGTTGTACAAAGAAGTCATAATATATATGAAAAATTAAGAATACTGTTAAGAAATAAGAAAACTTATTTGTTATACTGTTTCTTTTAAAGTCATGAAGCTCTATTTTGATGTTTTTTTATTGTCCTCATTTGTAAGCTGCTTTGAATAAAAGCATCTGACAAATAATTAAATGCACATGTAAGTTTATGTCATGTAAGTGATTGTTGTGATTGAAAACTTTTGGACAACACTGCACTGTAAAATTAATTAGTTGACTTTACTTAAAATAAATGAGTAAACCTGTTGCTTTTAAAACGTTTAGTTGATTTTACTTTAAAAAGTGAGTTAACTCGTTGCCTTAACATTTTTTACATAAATGAACTCTGTGGATAATTATCAAAAAATAAGTTAAATCAACTTAACAGTTCCAAGTTACAACAGGTTTACTCACTTTTTAAGTAAAGTCAACTTGTTGCTTTTAAGGCAACGGGTTTACTCACTTTTTTAAGTACATTGTGTAAACATAAACACTCTATAACTATATAAATTATCATTTGTTTAAGTAAAGTCAACTTGTCGCTTTTAAGGCCACGAGTTTGCTCACTTTAAGTTCAGTGTGTAAACAAACACTCTATAACTATATAAATTATAAATCTTTTAAGTAAAGTCAACTTGTCGCTTTTAGGGCAATGGGTTTACTTTTTTAGGTACAGTGTGTAAACAAACACTCTATAACTATTGTTGTTTGTATATAACTGTTTTGTTTTCGTACTGGTCAGGTGGTGGCGATAGATGTGGACATGGCTTTTTTTGAGCCCAAAATGAGAGACATACTTGAGCAGAACTGCACCAGCGACAGCGACTGCAACTTCTTCGACTGCATCTCTAAGTGCGACAAAACGAAAAACAGATGTGGGTCAAAACGCAGAAACAGTAACCTTCAGGTGGGTGAGCCGTTCGGTGCTTCAACTCTATTGCGCGCTGCAATTCTTTAATAATTTCAATCAATTCTCGTATATATTTTAGCAGTCAACAATCTAAAAGTGTGCGGTTAGCAGTTATCTATGCGGCAGGGCGCTGACTTGCTGTGAACGAGAAGAGAAAATGACTTTGTTTTGGAAACCTGTCACAAAGGAATACCGGTAAAATAGCCGGAGGAGATGATCATTCTTCAGCGGTAAACATTGCCAGGGAAAATGTGTGGAATGTTAATAGTTGATGATAACGCTGAAGGGAATCAGATAACGCCATTATTACTGCTCAAAAACACAATGAGGGTTAACAGGGCTGACCGAACGGAGGAAGCACATCTGACCACGAGTAACAGATCCTCATCGGTTGTGGATACAGACATATGCTATGCTTTTTGAGGCTGGCTTCAGTACATATCCACATGACGTTTATACAATAAATCCATGTTAATCATGTCAAAAAAAATAAATAAATCAATTCCGATTTTTAAAACTGCATGTATGAGAACTTGTTTGCATAAAATCCCATATTAAGTGAGAAACATCAAACTGCAAGAACTGACTATTAGAGATAAACTACTAAAACTAATACAAAAAAATTAAGAAGTGAAAACATGTCTTGTAAAATTCAATGATTTCCACACATAGAAGCGAGTTTTAATGAGAAAAAAATGTATATTGTATTGTATAAATAAACAAATAATTTGTGAATTAAATACTACTTGCTATTGAATTTCATAGAAAGAATAATGTTGAAAAGAAATCTGGAAATTAAAGTTAGACCTCTATATATCTATTTAAAATATTGCTTGCTTGTAGCTTTTTATTGCAAAAGGTTGCATTAAAAAGTTTTTAATGTTATTAAATGATTCTTAGTTTCAGTACTTTGAATTTTGTTGAAAAAACAAAAAAACAAAGGGTCAAATTCAAGAAAATTGTACTGAATGCATATGCTAGAAAAGTGCAGAGTACAGTTTTACACATAGCTTTACAATTACATTTTAAATACCAGAGTATTGTGGTAAATATAAATAATGTAGGCATTTTTTTCTGGTTGTAAGAATCATTAAAATGCATGGTTTCTGACCTGACTACACAGTAAAAAATATCTGTAAATTAGCAGTTTTCCATATTTTGTGATTCATGTTTGTATTTTTTTATTTCCCCCTATTTATTTATGCTTTTGAATTGGATTATGGGACCTTGATCTTTCTTCCAACAACTTTTAACCTTGAAACATTAGAAAAAGTCACTTTTATTAACATTTGTGATAGTTTAAAGTGCTATATTGTCTGGGTTGGTGTTTTACGCTACAAAAACCTTGTGATAAACTGCCAGCACATTTTCTTTCAGACTTATTTGTCTCTACATATTACTTCTTATACATTATATTATTTCAGACTACTAAAATGTCGATAAAAGTCACTTTGTTAAACTGTAGAGCTGAATTTTCAGCATTACACAACTGTAAATAAACGGAAAACACTTGTGAATCACAAAATACAGAAACTGTTAATTAGATACTTTTTACAGTGTATTTACAAAATTAACTTACATTTTTAAAAAAACTCTGTAAGTTCTGTATTTATTTATAGATTCCCGAGTCTCTCAATACGTGAATTGATCATGTAAAATTTAGTGATTAAAAAAACAAATAAATAAAAATCAGGGCCAAATATACTGCATGACATGATTACGAGTAATTTCAAAAAGCCTCAAACACAAACTACACGACCACAAAGTTAGAAGCATTTTTTTGTATTTGCGATTGAAAACCCTACATGCAGAGTTCAATACGCCGAGTGGAATTTCAAAGCATAGCTGTATTTCCATCAATGCCGCCGCCATTACAAGTAAATGCATGTTTGATTTCCAGTCACGCAACGTCTTTCCTCAGTTCATTGCGGTTGCATTGGCAGTCAACACCTGCTGTCAGTGCCAAGTCCCCTTAAGGAGAGCTAGCTAACAGACGAGCTGGACGCATGAAACCAAGTCCAACTCCAGTCCACAGGTGGCAGAGACAGAGCCCGTCTCTCCGTTCCCGATCACTTAACGCAACCCTCGCTGACCTCTGCCTTCCCATTGTATGGCCTGCCATTCAGAACAATGAGGGCTTTGTAGCATCGGGTCAAGGAGACCATTGCTTTTCCCTTTCAAACGGCACGCAATGCGAATATGGCTGATGAAATGATGAAACGAGACCGGGGTGCATTTCCCAAACAACGATGTAACTCGCTGCTGTAACTCACTACCATAGTACGACGCATTGTTGGAGGAACTAACTAAGTGGTTACGACTGAACTAATACACCATTTAAAGCACAGTGGTCATTGGTGAAGTCATTCAATTTTGCTAATAAAAAAATATCTATTAAAATGATCAAAATAATGTCTGATTATTCCCGGTTATAACGACCGTTGCATCAACAGACTGCTATGCTGTTGTATTCTCTATTAAAGGTCCCGGGAAGTGCTTTGATATGTTTTTTTGTTCAATGTGTGATGTAATTTGAATTTAAACACGAAGACAGGGCAGGATATAGAGTAGCTCCTCCCCTTTTTAAGACTAATCCAATAGTATTTCGTTTATCACTGAGTGGTTGAGCTCAAGCGCACGATGAAATGAGACCGGAGTGCATTTCCCAAACAACGATGTAACTCGCTGCTGTAACTCGGTACCATAGTACGATGCATTGTTGGAGAAACTAACTAAGCGGTTGCGACTGAACTAATAGTGCACTGAACTTTCTGTTCAAGGTCCCTGGAAGTGATTTGAAATGTTTTTTTGTTCAAAGTGTGACCTTATTTGAATTGAAACCTGAAGACCGGCGGGACATAGTGTAGCTCCTCCCCCTTTTAAAACACAACTAATAGCATTTCGTTTATCAAAGCTCTGCCAGTGAGAGTGGTTGAGCTCAAGTACATATAGCAATAGCGTCTTGAAGGGGGCCAGGCATGTTAGATACTAGAGAGCATTTGATTGGTCAGAAGACTTGATGAGAAACTAAAGAAACAAAAAAATCATTGATCCATTTGAATGGAAGTGACAAACTGCAAGCTTATCAGTAGCCTGATGCAAGCACTGTTGTATAAGACTGAAGGGTTTATTCTGTACAAACAACTGGCTGTATGTACATTATACAACTTATCACATTGCAACTTGCCACAAAAGTAAACACTCTGACACAAAAACATTGATTTTGATGTTGAACATCATTGGTTTTGACGTTGTACAACGTTGTTCTCATGTCACACTCAGTGCCCCAATGCATAGTGAACCACTGTCCTTGGCAGTGCCCGAATTAGTGTACACGACCTACTGATCCACGACTTCAAGAGCTAGGGAGCTGATTAAGCAAGAATAACTGAATAACCCACAGCAGAACTGAACTACGCTGATAAACTGCGACCTCGTTTGTCTAAAGGCTGGGACGCACCAAGCTGATACCAAACAACTAAAAAAAAAACGAAACCCAACTGTGTTGTCGCCTTGCATTGGATTGTGTCTGGGCCAAAAAGCTGCATGTGAACACGACAAATGGACGAAAGCTGACTGAAATAAGAGCTGCGTTCTGCCCCTGTGCAAGAGGACATGGTGTGTCTTTCCACTCTGCAGGGGGCAGTATCTGTTTTCGGGAAACCGAACTTCCGCCGCGCACAGACAAAAGGCTGTGTTCGAAATCGCCTACTACTCAGTAGGTACTGCATTTGAATTAAAATTTACTACTTGACCATTAGAAAAGTATGTTTTATACAGTATGAATGTGAGTAGTATGAATGAAACTCGGACGTACTACATCCACCTTTTTGTCATGATCCATGACCTACCCACATCAGTTGCGTCGCTTCGCTCCCATTCATGAATTCTCTCATGGGGCATCATGGGACAGCGTAGCTTTCATCGGATGCGCACTTCAGAATCTCGCCGGAAGTAGTAAGTCATCCGTTTTTAGCGTACTATATAGTATGGAAGTATGCGATTTCAGACGCAGCCATAGCGTAAACAAAGCAGCGTTTAGTACCATTATCACAGATTGTCAGTCACCAAAGAGGGATTCGCTCCTGCAAATATGTCTGATAATCTAATAATTAATATTGTTTGCAAATATTTGAGAAATGTAGTGAAATTACAGCCGGCCTTTTTGTGTTCCTTCTTGACTTGAATTGTTTAGTTACTACGTCACTTCTCTACATCACTCTCGTGCTCTGATTCGTTGCTGAATAACCAGCCAGAGCGCTCTTTTCAGCTGACGACCGACACCAATTGTACATCCTGAAACTGGCAGACAAGCTCCGACAATAACCTGACAAGAGCCGACATGTGGAACACACCAAACCAACTAGCCTGACCGACGAATCCCAACAGCCAACCTTCAGCTTGGTGTGTCAATGGTATTGGGAAACCTTTCTATGCTTCACTCATCATCTGAACTCTTTCTGTCTCTCTGCAGGTGATCTGTGAGAAGATCTTCAGGCCGTGGTTTTCTCCCACACTGCTGGGCGCTAAAGCAGGGCTACCCCTACAGGTGGAGCTGCAGCGCGCGGTGCAGGAGTGTGCAGAGATGGACACGGAGGAGGACGGCGAGCGGCGGCGGGACATCAGACAGCAGCTGTACGCACTTCTCCAACAGCTCGTCCAAGAGGACACGGGGCAGCCGGGGGGAGGACAAGAACACAAGAGGAGACGCGTCCATACTGCACTTAATTTCTGAACTCTCGAAAGAGCTAATTCAATTGTGGAGAACATGTCAGATGACTAATAAAGTCAAGATTACACTATTTCAGCTGTTTGCCAACAAACAGCATAGTGGTCTAATATTCAGAATGTCTGTTAAAAAGGGAATAGTTCTGGCAAACAGGTATATTTTGTCTTTCCAAACTTGATAGAACTACTTTGAACATACTTTGAACTGTTTGTGCATACGGTGAAAGTCAGCAGGAGTACTAGAGCTATAAAAACTTAAGGGAATTACTATGTATATGAGGAACTGTAATATAAGAACTGACCCTTCACAAGGAGTCTGATTGACATGCAATCTGACCAATCATACCACTGATATAAAGTGTGCCTGTTGCTATAAGCCAGTTTGTTTGACAAACAAACCATTCAGTGGATCAGCATTGAAAAATATGCATAAAATAATATATATATACATACAGTTGAGGTGAAAATTATTGGCCCTCCTGTGAAATTTGTATTATTTTTCAAAGAATTCCCAAGTGATGATAGACAGTACAAGGACATTTTCACAGTATTTCCTATAAGAATTTTTTTTCTTCTGAGGAAAGTCTTATGTCTTTTAGTTTGGCTGGAATAAAAGCAGTTTTAACCTCTTTTATTATTAGCCCCTTTATGAAGTTATTATTTTTGATTGTCTACAGAACAAACCACTGTTCTCTAATAACTTGCCTATTTTTCATAAATTACCTAGTCAACATCATAACTTAGTTACGTCTTAAAATTGCACTTTGAGCTGAATACTAGTATCTTGCAAATTAAGTTGTCATCATGGCAAAGACAAAAGAAAGTCATTAGAAATATTATGTTTAAATATGTGTTGAAAAAAAGCACCCCTTCTTTAATCAATATTTCACAAGAGGGATAATCAATTTGACTTCAACTGTATCTATTTTTTTCATTTTAGATTTGAAAATATGTGAAAAGGTGCTATTATGGGACATAGACAGCAGGCACCCAGAAAAGCTATACAAAATTCATGTCTACTCTTGTCATAAAAATCTGTATTTCAGAAGTTCACAGAGACCGAGACCACAAAAAGAACACTCTGTTTGTTTTTATGTGTATCAAAAGCACAACACTTTTTTTGTTATTGTGACTATACTGAAGCAGAAGTAGACCCTATATAGTTGCAAATAATTACTAAGCCTCGTCTGTAAGACCAATAAAGATGGAGTATTTTCGGTCATCTGCAATGTGCTTATCGACAACCACTAAACCTGTCATCTAGATGCCTGACTTTACATCATAAACATCTAGATGTATCAATCATCTCATTCACAACACTTTTACCCTGTCTCCTCTAGGCTATAACTTATTTATTTACAGTCTTTATTTTGTTTACTTCATTTTGACATTCAGAATATATCACTTAAATGCATATTTCAGAGATTCCTGTCTGCTTCCTTATGAAATAAACATATCAGTTTTCTAGAAATTCTTTCTATTCATTATTCCCCATGAGAATACAGGGTACAGGCCTGTTAGTGACATAGCAAAGGGAGGAGAGTCTAGAAAAGAGTGTTGAAGGGTCACTTTCGCCACTGCTAGCTTCTTTTAAGTAGTTTTAGGAACTAGCCAGCAGGTTGGTTCCCAGAGAACTCATTTTTTCCCAAAGGTCTTCTTCTGGTTGCATTCATGCCGTCACAAGGAACTCTGAAGTGTTGTAAGCTACAGTAGCTGACAGTGACAACAAGTGCAGCATTCAACATAATTGTGATTTCATTGTGTCATTGGTACAATTGTAATAATGTGGTGGATTACAGACATACTGTATAAGTGCTGCAATTGAAAGAGCAACACTTTCAAATCCTGTGCTGTTGTTTTGTATGCTATAAAAATGCTGGGTTCCATACAATTCATTCATGTTGTCTCGACACAAATCAATTAAATTCATTCATTCATTCATTTTCTTTTCGGCTTAGTCCCTTTATTAATCCGGGGTCGCCACAGCGGAATGAACCGCCAACTTATCCAGCATATGTTCTACGCAGCGGATGCCCTTCCAGCTGCAACCCATCACTGGGAAACATCTACACACACTCATTCACACACATACACTACGGACAATTTAGCCTACCCAATTTACCTATACCACATGTTTTTGGACTTGTGGGGGAAACCGGAGCACCCGGAGGAAACCCACGCGAACACGGGGAGAACATGCAAACTCCACACAGAAACGCCAACTGACCCAGCCGAGGCTCGAACCAGCGACCTTCTTGCTGTGAGGCGAACGTGCTACCCACTGCGCCACCGTGACGCCCATCAATTAAATTCTCTTAACAAATTTAAGTGGATTGAATATAAAACGGCGGTGTGGTGGCGCAGTGGGTAGCGCGGTTGCCTCACAGCAAGAAGGTGGCTGGTTCGAGCCTCGGCTGGGTCAGTTGGCATTTCTGTGTGGAGTTTGCATGTTCTCCCCATGTTCGTGTGGGTTTCCTCCGGTCCAAAGACATGCGCTATAGGTGAATTGGGTAAGCTAAATTGTCCGTAGTGTATGTGTGTGAATGGGAGTGTATGGGTGTTTCCCAGTGATGGGTTGCAGCTGGAAGGGCATCCACTGTGTAAAACATATGATGGATAAGTTGGCGGTTCATTCCGCTGTGGCGAACCCAGATTAATAAAGGGAGTAAGCCGAAAAGAAAATGAATGAATGAATGAGTATAAAACAATTCAGTTGTTCCAAAAAGTCAGTTTCAGCTCATTTCAAAAAAGTAGTTTGAACAAGCAGCAATATATATATATATATATTTTTTGTTTTGTTTTTGTATGTGTATGACATATATTCGCCCAATCAGTGTACACCTCTTACTGATAGTACTTACTAGATATTATGTTTAAATATGAACTAATTTAGTCCCCCTAAAAATAATTTCTAGTCCCTGTGAATGAACCAAAAGCAGGTATTTCCATAAACAGAAACTTTGTGAATGGTATTAAAACCCCTAATGTGATATAAAATGCATTATAAATCCAATATTCACGGCATAGACAAACAGTTCATTTGTTTCATAGAAGAAATAAATATGTAGAAGTTCGGTGTGACAAGCTATTTTTTTTGTGAACTTCACCCTTAGTATGCCTTTTGCTGTTAATTGTTCACGTTAATCACGTTAATTGTTATTCAGTAAACATTTTAGGTAATTTCCAGTTAATTATGTACGTGCGATTTAAAATTCCTAATGCAGACTTGGTAATGTGAATTTGCTAAACTGACCAATAGAAAGTAGTGAATTGTGTATCCTGTGCTATCAATATTCACAATAAACTTATATGGGCACGTGAAAAAATGTCATTAAAATAGACAAAAATGCCTCCAAAATGATCAAAACTGCTCAACAAATTCAAGATAAAGAGGCAAAAAAGCCGCTTTCTATATAAATTTAATCGTCTGTTGTGACTAAAGTGAAATGTTGTTGAGAATGCAATGGCAAATCAGAGGGATTTAGATGAAAACGCTGGAGTTCAGTTGAGTGTGCCTGTCAATTTTCTCATAATAAGCAACAAAGTGCAGATACGGTGTGAGATATTTATTTCACGGCCTCTGTGATTATAATAGATTTTGTGAAAGTGTTTAACTTTGGTGTTCAAACATGCTTTGTAGTTTTTCCAAACACATAAATGGTTTTATATGCTATATATTAACCCTTAGGGGAGATCTCTATATATTTAAAAATGTCTCATGAATTGAATTGGCTTCTGACACAACACAATATTGAATTTTTTTTTTTTTTAAATAATGATAGTCTATGGCAGGGGTCACCAAACTCAGTCCTGGAGGGCCGGTGTCCCTGCAGGGTTTAGCTCCAACTTGCCTCAACACACCTGCCTGGATGTTTCTAGTATACCTAGTAAGAGCTTGATTAGCGGCTTCAGGTGTGTTTGATTAGGGTTGGAGCTAAAATCTGCAGGACACCGGCCCTCCAGGACCGAGTTTGGTGACCCCTGGTCTATGGACAAGAGGTCAACCAGGTTGGTTATGATGTCTGTTAAAGTGTTAATGAACAAGATAGAAAATGCCACCAAAATCGATACTGGAAAAGTTCACCCAAAAATGAAAAATACCTCATAATTTAATCACCCCCATTCTCGGTGTATATGACTTTCGGAGTTTTTTAATGTTGTCCTGGCTCTTTCATGCTGTATAATGATGGTGGATAGTGACTTTTATTTTGAAGCTTTCAAAAGCACATAAATCCATCATAAATCTAATGCTGTCAGGGGGTTAATGTCTTATGTCTTATGAAGCAGACCGATATGTTTTTGTAACAGAAGTATTTCTCATTTTTAAATGATAAACTCTAATCACTGCCTTCTGGCATTGGCCGGATGCTCATTATGTGTGACTGACGTATACAATGTATGACACATGACTTGGTAAGAGTAATATACTGTATAATCTTATACAGTAACTCTCGTTTGTTGTCGTCTTCTGTGGTAAACAAACTGTGTGGTAAGTGGTTCCAGTGAGATCCGTCTATTCCTAGAGCTTCTGCATCTCACATCAAGTCATATATATCAATTGTGCATGCGTTTAAACCCCTTATAAAAGTGATTTTTGCATAATAGGTCCCTTTTAATGGAAAAGGTTATTTCTGACCCTACTACAGACGATACACAATGGAGTGTTTATTCCCATCAATGTGAGTGCACCTTAGACAAAATACTCTGGATCATCTCAGCTGATGTCTCCGTTTTATTTGCTGTAGAGAAATTGTCTATACGTGTGATTTTTGTCTACGCATTTCAATAAACCACGGCTCAGGCACAATCCATCGGTTTTGTGTCTTACCCACATTAAATCCCAGCTGCACACCCTCACGCCACACTATATTCAGTTCACATATCAACACTTTGCAGAGAATCCAACATAAAGCTCAAAGATCAAACCAGCATTTGGTTCCTACTGACGGAAGAGGAACACTCGGTAGATTTGTTTGGATCTACCTTCGGCCTTGTGGCCTTCACAGGAGATCAGGTTTCAGTCTGCCTCCAGCTGTCTTTCAGAAGAGAGAGACTAAACACAAGGCTTGAGCACGCAGAGGATGAGATGCTGCAGAGAGACTATAGGAGCACAGATCACCTGCTGGTGAACTTCACTGATTTATGTTGTTCGGTCTTGAACTACAAACGTTTTCCAGCTTGGCTTGCAGCAGCAGCAGCCATCAGATTTTGCATCTCCAAGGCAACGACAGGGGTCTGGTTTTGATCTGCTCAGAGAAAACTTGCTGACGGCTTTAGATAGGTTTCCATGCACCTATTTTTATGAGCATTTTGGAATATTGCACAAGAAAATGCTTAATAGAAATACTAAGATGTGCATACATTTTGTGCAAAATGTGCAAAAGTGAGTAGGATAACATTTAATCTTTACCATAAACATCAATGTCTATATCTGAACTATAAACTGTTATAGAGTAACACAGTACTTCTGTTATTTGATTGTTTGTAGCTTCATAACTAACTCAAAAGACTAAAGACTTCTTTTCTTTCTCTATGTTTTCTTTTTTCAAACGCAGATTTGAATGCAGCGCTTCAAAGGATTAATAAACATATGCAAATCAACATCATTTATAATTTATGTTGCGTGGGTGTTTGAATTGAGATCCCAATCTTTTAATGATTAAATGTGCACATAGATTGAATGCATTAATGCAGGCTAAACAAGTAGTGACAGAAAACACCTAACCTTATAAATGAATAACTTAAGAAAGCACCACAACTTCTTCCGTCATCAATATATTTACAGGAAAGTCTAAATGCTTTTACACATGGGATCTGAATGACGCGGGAGGTGATCTCTCTGCGATCGTTACAAATTTAGGATTAATCTAAAAGTTTAAAAAACAAAGGTTATTAATCTGTGGGTCATGTGTGTTCCGAACGGTGGGTTGTGATCCGTACGGTTACACTCCTAATGGAAACTTCTTTATTTCATTCATTCATTCCTTTTCCTTCTGCTTAGTCCTTTATTTATCAGGGGTCGCCATAGCGGAATGAACCGCCAACTATTCCGGCATATGTTTTACGCAGCGAATGCCCTTCCAGCCACATCCCAGTTCTGGGAAACACCCATACACTCTCACAATCACACACACACTCATACACTATGGCCAATTTAGTTCATCCGATTGACCTGTAGCGCATGTGTTTGGACTGTGGGGGAAACCGAAGCACCCGGAGGAAACCCACGCCAACACGGGGAGAACATGCAAACTCCACACAGAAATGCCAACTGGCCCACCTGGGACTTGAACCAGCAACCTTCTTGCTGTGAGGCGACAGTACTAACCACTGAGCCATCGTGCCGCCATGGTTCTTTACACAAATGTTTTATTCAATATTCCAGTTTGATTGGATGTCGACTGCATGTAAACATTGCATTTGATCTAATTACATCAGAGTATATGATTACTGATCAAACCCAGTTTGAGATGCGTGTAGTTGTTTACCTTGACAAGCGATTGGCAGTAAATCCTGCATTTTTCAAGAGATATTTCATTATTTCAGACTGGCTGTGAAATAATGAAGCGCAGTGTCCAAAGTTATCTAATGTTTACAGCCCCACGCCAGTGTTTAGAAACCTGGAACAAACTGCAGGTTTTATCCTTTTACTGGCCACATTTGACAGCAGTTTATATCAGCTGCTTTGTGCTGAAGAATTCTGTCTTCGGGCTTTGAGAAATGCTGGAGGTCTGGAAAGCATCTCAAGAAACAACACCTTACATTTGTATGATAAAATGCAAGAGGCAGGTTGTGAGTGCAGAATCACGAGCACTTGAAAGGAAAACATCTGAAAATCTTTTCAGAAATGAGGTGCATAGAGAAGGAATCTTTAGTAATACTGCAGACATGACATAAGCTACAGATGTACAAAAAAGATTTCTTTGAAAAAAACGTAAACTGAATGATTAACACAGGGAAGAAAAACTGTCTATTTGACCTTGAAATGACTACAAATCCATTAGTTTTAATTAAAAGCATGCAAACAAATCCATAAATTATTTATATGTATTTTTTAACCTAAAGGAAAACAAATATTTATACTTCTATACAAATGATGTTTGAATGTGACTGGCTTTGAAATGTATGTAAAGAAATTAAAAAATGTAAAAATTGCATTTGCACATCCTGCCAAGCTGATTACAGTAGACACACCTTGCATTAAGGTTAACATTTAATAGATTATATAATTGTTGATTTAAATGACAATCAATCATGGAGAATTTGTGGAAATTGACATTCTGAGTAGTTACTATTGATGTTCATGGTGGCTTAGCAACGGCAGACACCATAGGAGCACACTGAGAAGGAGAAACCTGTGCGGCTGGTGTTTACTCTGATTTTTAGACATGACGTGAACGCCCCCCGAGACATTCGATTTCCAGACCTCTGATGTTTTTTTCATGAGGAATCTTTCAGAAGTGGTGAATGCACATTAAAAAGCTGTCAATTCTTTAGATTATTATAAGGAATTCTCTCTTTTCAAAAGAGGTGAGAGCACTTTAATAAGCTGTAAATTCACCCTCTTTAAAGCACTTTGGTATCAAGTTTAATTATTAACAGTCTTAAAATCACCTACTGTATGCAAAGTTCCCATTGTTAAAATGGAAAAAGGTGGCCATTTTTTCAGGGTTTAATTATGACATTTTATGTTCATTTAGTCTGGCTTATTTGTTGCTCCTCATAATATGTATGGTCTACGCTTTTTTTTTTTTGTGCAATCGAGTTTCTGCAAATTAACACACTTTGAACTGGTTTTCTATAATACTGTTGATCTGATATCTTTAACATAGGCTCATTGGGAATATGTGCCCAGGGCTACATTTTTGAGAATGGAGAAATATGTGCTCGTGAATACATAGCACATATGAGAAAACGTGCCCGATAACGTATTTGAGATTGTCAAAAATTTACACTCCGCCCTCTAGTGGATTTGTAAAAACAAAAGCTGCAAGCACACATACCCCAGGGTAAATATGTTTCGGTTCTCAAAAATGTAGCCCTGGGCACATACATTTAAAGCCAGAATTATGAGCCCTCCTGAATTATTAGCCCCCCTGTATATTTCCCTAATTTCTGTTTAACGGAAAGAAGATTGTTTTCAACACATTTCTAAACATAATAGTTTTAATAACTCATTTCTAATAATCGTTTCTTTTATCGTTGCCATGATGACAGCACATAATATTTGACTAGATATTTTTCAAGATACTAGTATTCAGCTTAAAGTGACATTTAAAGGCTTAACTAGGTTAATTAGGCAAGTTAGGATAATTAGGCAAGTGATTGTATAACAGTGGTTTGTTCTGGAGACAATCCAAAACAAATGTTGCTTAAGGGGGCAAATAATATTGATTGATTGATTCATTCATTCATTTTCTTTTCGGCTTAGTCCCTTTATTAATCAGGGGTTGCCACAGCGGAATGAACCGCCAACTTATCCAGCATATGTTTTACGCAGCGGATGCCCTTCCAGCTGCAACCCATTACTGGGTTACCCCATTAACACAGGGAAAACATGCAAACTCTGCAAAGAAATGCCAATTGACCCAGCCAAGGCTCGAACCAGCGACCTTCTTGCTGTGAGGTGACAGCGCTACCCACTGCACCACCGCACCGCCCAATAATATTGTTAATTTACAAAAGTAAAAACTTTTATTTGCTTTTATTCTAGCCAAAATAAAACTAATAAGACATTCTCCAGAAAAAACACTATTATAGCAAATACTGTAAAAAATTCCTTGCTCTGTTATTTGAAAAAATTAAAAAATAAATAAATCCCAGAAGGGATACTCAAATTCATCTTGATTCAAGTGGTCTTAATAGCATGCAAAATTGCTCTCACATTTTCTTGGTTTTTCGGTCTACCAAGAGTCATTCTGCATCCCCAAACCCCATATGCAGAGGTCAAAGGGAATGCAAAGTGAAGTATATTTCATTTTAAAAGTGACAATGTAATGACAGTCCTCACTGAATTACAATGGAGTGCAGATATGCTTTCATTTATGACTATCTAGGTCATTTTAAACACGGAGATCTGGAAGGAATTAGCGGCTTTGTAGACAAGCATCTCCGAGCTGAAATATCCAGTATTTAGGTATTGTGCAAAACACAGGCCTCAGGGGTGCCGTGATGTGCAGAGCTGTAACTGTACTGTTTTCACCACTGAAAGGGTCAGAAGTTTGAGTAATTGCAGAGATTGTGTTACAACATCCCGAAAGAGTGACGCAACACTAATGGAATTCAAACTGATCCAGGTGGGAGCGTGGAGCTGTTAGTACAGTTTATCAGAAATATGTTGCATATATTTTCTACGGTCATAACAATAAATTATGCATGATTACAAACATTAACCCAAAATCAAATCAGTATTTTACAGTACTTATTTGTGTTAAGTATCAATATTACTTACTTAAATGTACAATTAAACTGTAACAAGGACACTGTAAAATGAAGTGCAACCTTATTTTATTTTCATTGATTAAATTTGTTAAACGATTTGAATATCTAACTGACATAAGGGTCGTAGTTTAATGTCAATGCTTTAATGCTTAATAATAATAATAATAATAATAATAATAGGGTGTCACGGTGGTGCAGTGGGTAGCACGATCGCCTCACAGCAAGAAGGTAGCTGGTTCGAGCCCCGGCTGGGTCAGTTGGCATTTCTGTGTGGAGTTTGCATGTTCTCCCCGTGTTGGCGTGAGTTTTCTCCCAGTGCTCCGGTTTCCCCCACAAGTCCCAACACATGCGCTATAGGTGAATTGAAAAAACTAAATTGGCCATAGTGTGAATAAGTGTGTATGGATGTTTCCCAGTGATGGGTTGCAGCTGGAAGGGCATCCGCTGCGTAAAACATATGCTGGATAAGTTGGCGGTTCATTCCGCTGTGGTGACCCCTGATTAATAAAGGGACTAAGCCGAAAAGAAAATGAATGAATGAATAATAATAATAGAAGTAATAATAATATTAACAACAACAACAACAACAACAATAATAATATAACACTTTAAAATTAGTTCTGAAAGCATTAACTAACATAAAAAATGTGCTTTTTTTTTTTTTACAGTATTGTTATTAATTTAAACTTGGTTAACATTAATAATTAAAAGTATATCTACTTGCCAAATAAATAATATTAGCAGATACAACTTTTGATTTTAATAATGCATTAGTATTAGTAAATAAATGAAAATAATAAAGAAATAAATAAAAGTTAACATTGACTAATCAATAAATTATTTAGGAGCATTAATTAACATTTGTACATTGTTTGTGTTTGATATTTATATACACTGTAAAAAATGCTGGGTTCCACACAATGCATCGATTCAAAGTTAACTTAATTGTTTTTGGAAATTTAAGTGGATTGAACATAAAACAATTAAATCGACCCCCCCCCCCCCCCAAAAAAAAAAAATCTCAAGAATTGTGTTGATTCAGCTCTTTTTAAATGAGTAGTTTGAACAACCAGCAAAAATCTTTTTTTGAGTGTATATTTAATGCAAGTTTAAATATAACAATAAAAGTAAAAACTAATTACATTTAGCACACAAGTACAGCTTTTTGCTAGTTGTTAATTGCAAAATGAGTTGAATAATATGCAAATAATATATGCAGAATAATATGCAAAAAAAACATCATGCTTGTTTGCCTATTTAAAATTATTAATGATATATTATATTATATATTATGTGGTATTACTTAACTACAGTATTCTTAATTAAGGAATTGTAATTACCATTTTTTCGGGGAAGAAATAATCAGTATGTATCACATTTGAAAGATTTGGGAGAAAAAAGTTATAAATCTGGAATGATCTGCAAGTCTCTACAAGACCACATCAACCAATTAGAGCCCTATTAAACTTAACAACTAACCTGTAATTGTACTCTGACTACTCCCAAACTGTTAATTCTTTGTTTTTATTATCTCATAAATGATTTTTACCTCTTGTTTGAATATAACTGAGGTATTCTGATGTATTAGGTGTTGTTTTATGACATTCTGCTCAACCGTCTTTCGTGCATATGAAATATTTACTATAAAACATCGGTGACAGGAGATGGATATGCCCCGCTGTGATGTGAGCTACTTTATGCTCAGAAACAGAGGTTGATGTTTGGAATAAACCCCGCAAAGTCTTCTGCAAACATACAATTTTTTATTTCTCTTAAAATCTGGCAAGTCGGTGTGGAAAACTTCTCAGTCAACAGGTCTGTTATTAGCAATATTAAGCTTTGACAGAATAATGGGATGCGCAGGGAAAAGCTGATAGCTAATGCAGCTCACATCAGTGTTTCTCCGGTGGGGCTGGTGATAAATTAAAGCTAGTTCTACAAGCACTGCCTGGGAAAATGGCAGGAAAATATGCACTGCAGCTGTTTTTTTGTATAGGATGATCCTCAAATTACAGAGATTCTCCAGTACAAAGCGAATACCGCTGTTAGTACACTATTTAATGCAAAAGGTCAATGCAATTTACCAGGATTGACATGAAAAAACAAGTCATTAAACGCATCCTGAAGTCATTTGCATTGTTCACTGTAAAAAAAAAAAAAATGCTGGGTTCCACACAATTCCTTCATGTTGTCCCAACACAAATCCTTCATTCATTCATTCATTTTCTTTTCGGCTTAGTCCCTTTATTAATCTGGGGTCGCCACAGCGGAATGAACCGCCAACTTATCCAGCATACGTTTTATGCAGCGGATACCCTTCCAGCTGCAACCCATCACTGGGAAACACCCATACACACCCATTTACACACATACACTACAGACAATTTAGCTTACCCAATTCACCTGTACCACATGTCTTTGGACTGTGGGGGAAACTGGAGAACCCGGAGGAAACCCACGCCAACACGGGGAGAACATGCAAACTCCACACAGAAATGCCAACTGACCCAGCCAGGGCTCGAACCAGCGACCTTCTTGCTGTGAGGCAATCGTGCTACCCACTGCTCCACCGTGACGCCCTATAAAATTTCATATAAAGACATAATATTTCCTGTGGTAATGTTCAATCTGTCATCTATTAATGTGCCAAATTTGACAACTTTTCAGAGCTAAAGTGTTTTCTTCATTTTGTATGTTTTCCAGTTGCATGTTATAAATCAATCCTAACCCTACTCATTCATTCATTCATTCATTTTCCTTCGGCTTAGTTCCTTATTTATCAGGGGTCGCCACAGCGGAATGAACTGCCAACTATTCCAGCATATGTTTTACGTAGCGGATGCCCTTCCTGCTGCAACCCAGTAATGGGAAACACCCATACACTCTCACATTCTCACACACTCATACACTACGGCCAATTTAGTTTATTCAGTTCACCTAAAGCGCATGTGTGTAGACTGTGGGGGAAACCGGAGCACACGGAGGAAACCCCCGCTAACACGGGGAGAACATGCAAACAGACCACACAGAAATGCCAACTGGCCCAGCCGGGACTCAAACCAGTGACCTTCTTGCTGTGCCACCCCCCTAACCCTATTCCCAGTCAGAAATGGTCAGTCTTCAGAAGAATCTATCTAATACTATTATTTCTTATATGCTCAAATCATCGAGGTCCACAATTAGCCAGTTCCCTAAATGAAATAAAAATAAACAAATAAAAACAGCTGAAAGAAAACAATCTCCCAGGAAGACTGCATCTAGTATTGGGCAATAACACATATATAGAGGTTTATTAATCATTTTAAAGGCCACTCGTTTTTGAGTGGAAACACTCCATGTGCGACATAAAACAAAAAATAATTAAAAAATAATAATAATGGAAACACATTTGTTTAGGTACAAATTCTCACTATTACCTAGTGGCTTATTACCTGCCTATTGTTAAAGTTGCCATGAAACAGAAATTAAAATCCTCAATTCATGACATCCATCCTTTTGAAACTGTCCTAAAATGAGGAAAAGAATGAAGGGCGGTGCATGATTTTGTCCTTTGGGAACCGACTGAATCGTTGGAAGATGTGCATTGCTAACAAAATAAAGGAATATTGATGAATGGATGAAGGCAGAGCAGAAACAACACACACCCTGATAGCCCTGCCCTAAAGGATTGATAGCCCCGCCCTAAAGGATTGATAGCCCTGCCCAAAATGACTGATAGCTTCGCCCTAAACGACTGATAGCCCTGCCCTAAAAGCATTCCATGTGACCAGAAATGAAGAAAAGTCTTTCGAGAGCGATCAGAAGGTTATGATATTTGATAAAAAGGGCAATTATGAGGGTAAAATAAATTTGTCAAAAATAATGAAGTGTGCTTTCCCAGTGATGGGTTGCAGCTGGAAGGGCATCCGCTGCGTAAAACATATGCTGGATAAGTTGGCGGTTCATCCCGCTGTGGCGACCCCAGATTAATAAAGGGACTAAGCCGAAAAGAAAATGAATGAATGAATGAATGAATAATGAAGTGTGCAGATACATCGTTTATAACGAACACTACTATACATTTTGTTTTCATTCCGACTTTATTAGTACTTATAAAGTACAGATTCTGCATGATCTTATTCTACATCCCTACTCAAAACTTAAACCCAACTACCTATTAATAAGCAGCAAATTAGGAGTTTATTGAGTCATAGTTAATAGGTTTGTGAGAATTATACTGTCACGGTTGTAGGTGCGTGCGCTCTTTCTGTCATGTTATGTTACGTTGTTGTCACGTGGTTATGTTTTGTATCTCTCCACGCGCTTCTGTTGCGTGTCTGTGTTTTGATCACGTAAGGTGTTGCTAACGCGGATCAGCTGTTCTGATCAGCAGCTTCAGCTGTGCGTAATTCAGCCTTACCTATATTAGAGCGACAACCTAGTTCCTCGTTGTCAGTTTGTTACTGTTTGTTCATTGTTTCTTTGTGTTTTGTTAGGACTTTCGTCTGCCTTTTGTTTGGACTCCTAGACTCCTGGATCTACTCGACTCTCACCTTGCCTCTGTGTTGGGTCGTTTGTATTTAAGTTTGCACCTTTTGGTTTATGACTTTTGGTCTAATTAAACTCACTTGCAATTGGATCCATCTGAGTTTGTTTTTTTAATTTTCTGAACGTGACATATACCTTGAAATAAAGTGTCCATAATAATAAAAAAGTACTGTGCTAAGCCAAATCTATCAAACCCCTGGATCAGAATCAAAGCTCTTATTGGCAGTTGCTACTTTTCAGATCTAAAATGTGAAATTAATTGTAAGGTAATGGAAAAAGGGAATGAAATGAATGAGTGTTTGGTTTCTTTTACTGCTGCTTTCTGACCTGGAAAATGCATCGTGTCTGTGGCCGGGGGAGAATCACCTGACTCATACTGACAGTTGCCCGGAGCAACAGATGAAAATATACAAATATGTTGAAAGCCAAACTACGGGAGGAAAGAATAAGCCCTGAAGCAACACCTTAGTCCAGTTTGTTTTTTGTGTGAGTCCATCCTAAGCGAACGCCTGAGGTGATCCAAAAACTGCCCTCTTTAAGCTCATAATGGGTTATTTTGCTTCAGGCCAAATTGGACCACCTCCGGTTGAGATTTATTTTCGCTGGCATCAGAATAGAATAAATAAAGCTTTTGAGGTCTACCTAGTGCTGGTATGAATATTTAAATGTTTTATATATTTCCAACCATTTTATCAGCCTTTTATTTTTGGTGTTATGAGGACAGGATCACACTATAAGATTTTAAAGACATTGGTACGTTTTGTTTTCCGCTATGATGATTGGCTCAGATTATTTGGTAATGATCATTGACACAACCAGATTTCATAATCAGTTAAGATAAGATGATTGAGGATAAACCTAAAGATAAGGTTAATATTTACAATGGAAAAATATATAAAACCACTATGTAAACGCAGTGGGTAGCACGTTCGCCTCACAGCAAGAAGGTCGCTGGTTCCGTAGTGTATCTGTGTGAATGAGTGTGTATGGATGTTTCCCAGTAATGGGTTGCAGCTGGAAGGGCATCCGCTGCGTAAAACATATGCTGGATAAGTTGGCGGTTCATTCCGCTGTGGCGGTCCCAGATTAATAAAGGGATTAAGACGAAAAGAAAATGAATGAATTTTAGATTACATTTTTTACCCAAGTGGTTGGGTCTGTCAATTACATGCATGTTTATTTCACAGAGTGCCATTTAATTACCCTCTATAGCAAACACCAGTGGTGGAAAGAGTACTGAAAAATCATACTCAGGTAAAAGTACCATTGCTTGTAGTGCAAAATGTAGTGCAAGTAGAGTAAAAGTATCTGTTGTAAATATTACTCAAACTATGAGTAAAAAGTAGACCTTTTTAAAAGTACTGAAGAGTAGTGAGTAGTGATCGTCACACTGTGAACGGCTGATGCGTTTACATGCAATTTGCATGTGTGTGTGTGAAAACGTAACATTCTGTAGTGCATTTAGTGATTGTTTAAGGCCATTTGGCGATTTCAGTCATCATACAGTAAACATGCTTCATCTTCTCATCAGTGACATGCAGTCTAAACAGTCTCTGGGTCACTGCATGTTAAGATTTTGGACATCTTCTTGGACTATTTTAATGCTTCCAAATGGTTTGCTGCAATTATAAAGCGCCCATGTCTTGAGGTAGTTCAGTATGATGCGATTTACTTTCTATGTGCGATTTAATTGGACATGAATCGCAGAACTGATTTTTCCACTCAGCCAATCCCCATAGACAAGAAAAAATAAAGTAGTGTCTGCAGGTTGAAGGAAAATAGTGGAGTAAAAGTACCATATACAGTATATGCACTGAAAATATACTCAGGGGAAAGTAAAAGTACACAATTTTAAAACTTACTTAGTAAATTACAATTCCTGAGAAAAACTAGTCAATTACATTCATTTGAGTATTTGTATTTCGTTACTTTACACCACTGGCAAACACATAATTTGGGATTATTTAGCATTTTGTGTTTTGAAATGGAAGGTAAAATCAAGTTCATTGCACATACAGAGCTACAAAATGTACACAATGCTCTACGCCACTGTCTGTAGACAGGGTGACCTCAAAATGACTTAAAACGATCTTGAATAAGACAAAACAAGCATTAAAATAACGAAAAGATAAACACAACGTTTTTTTTGTTTTGTTTTTTATATTCAGGATTCTTCAAAAACCTGAATAGTCATTCATTCATTTTCAACCGCTTTTCCGGGGCCGGGTCGCGGGGGCAGCAGTCTTAGGAGAGAACTCCAGACTTCCCTCTCCCCAGACACTTCCTCCAGCTCCTCCGGGGGGACCCCAAGGCGTTCCCAGGCCAGCCGAGAGACATAGTCCCTCCAGCGTGTCCTGGGTCTTCCCCGAGGCCTCCTCCCAGTGGGACATGCCTGGAACACCTCCCTAGGTTGGCGTCCAGGAGGCATCCGAAACAGATGCCCGAGCGGCTCTACTCCGAGCTCCTCCCGGATGAGAGCTCCTCACCCTATCTATAAGGGTGCGCCCTGCCACCCTGCGAAGGAAACTAATTTCGGCCGCTTGTATCCGAGATCTTGTCCTTTCGGTCATGACTCAAAGCTCATGACCATAGGTGAGAGTAGGAACGTAGATTGACCGGTAAATCAAGAGCTTTGCCTTTTGGCTCAGCTCCTTCTTTACCACAACGGACATTGACCGCATTACTGCTGCCGCTGCACCAATCCGCCTGTCAATCTCACGTTCCATCCTTCCCTCACTCGTGAACAAAACCCCAAGATAATAATCCTCCACCTGAATATATGAAGTAAAATAACTAAGAACGATTACTATGTTTACTATACCCACAAACACTAATGTATAATGTTTGTTTATTATAAGCAGAAGCTGCAGTTTTATCATTTGCCACTTATAATTATTTTTTAAAATGTTCAACTTCCTTTATTGTTTAATCCTGTGTATCGTCGTCATGTCCAAGAGACACTGTTTAACAGATCTAATATACTGACACACGTGCGATTTCTTCACCAAATGTTTACATTCATAACCAACATTATGTGAAGATTATGTACTGTATATTGCTCAAAAAAATAAACTGAACATTTGGAGTTACATTGTTTTAAGTGTTCCCTTTATTTTTTTGAGCACTGTATATCTTGTGTGCTATATCTCCTCGTGCGAATGTGACAGACGGTGTGAAAATGGGAGTTTAAAAATACTTTATAACGCATGCAAATATTATATTTGTTGTTTCTTGAATCATCGTTTTCATCATTGACCGGACTACAATTGCACAATGAATAGCAGAATCCACAACAAACTGAATGGCGACTTTAAAGGCATGAGCTGTAAAGTCTCCATTCAGTTTGTTGTGTATTCTGCTATTCATTATATTGTGTGAATGTAGTCCGGTTAATATTGTAAATAATGTTCAATCTCTTAAACGGACTGATCGTTTCACTTCACAAGACCTCAGTGTGTCATCAGGAGCCATGGCTATTGATTTGGACTTGTTTGTATGCGTTTATTTTTAATCTAAAAACCCATCACCATTCACTGCCATTATATGAATCACCAAAGAGCACAGATTCAGCTCAAAATCTTCTTTAATATTCTACTGGAGAAACAAAGTTGCCTACATCTTGGAAGACCTGTGGGTGAGTAAATGAACAGGAAATTTTCAACTTTGGGTGAACTATCCCTTTTTTTTTTGATTAGCTACAGAACAAACCACTGTTGTCCAATACTTGCCTAATTAACCTAGCCTTTAAGCCTTTAAATGTCACTTTAAGCTGAACACTAGTATCTTGAAAATATCTAGTTAAATATTATGTACTGTTATCATGGCAGACAAACAAATATGTTTAGAAATGTGTTGAAAAAAATCTTCTCTCCATTAAACAGCACATAGGAAAACAATGTAAAATAATTCAAATTTAACAGGAGTGCTAATAATTCTGACTTCAACTTGTATGGCTTAAAAAAAAGGACAATTCATTTTCAACCATTTTAAATTTGTCAAGCAGATTTCTAAAAACTGATTTCTTCCAGATGAGAGCTACTGCAAAGCTGAAATGTGTCTGGAGACATGTTTTTTTTTATCTGAAGCTGGGCATTAGTCAGTCTTCACTATCTCACCTGCAGCTACAGTAGCCTCTTGACTAACATCAGGAAGTTTCACCATTTATCACCGAGTTATGTTTCTGAACTCATTGACTTTCAACACACCCAGAGGTCCCTCAGATGAGCCGAGCGAATACATCATATCTATTGACTTTGACATATCTCTTTGCACCGCAGAGCAAATGAAGCTCTCAAGCAATTAAAAACGATGCCAAAAAATGTAAAGCCCAGCGTGGGTCAAATCAATGAAGATGCTCTTGGGAAGAACAACTGCAGTCTTGAACCACCGCAGGTCTTCTCAAAAGGGCAGTGAAATTACAGAGGACGGCTCTGAAAGTCAAAGTATTAATGCTTTACTTGCTAAATGAAAAACACGCAGTAAATGGAGAGTGTTCAGGACAGCCTACTGAAGTGGAATACAAGAAATCAAAATGAAGCGTCTGGCTCAAGGGCAGAGAGAGACTAAAAGAGCTGTGCTGTTGCCATTTCTTTCTGTTCAATGACTTTCTGGGACATCCTTTCACCGAGGTTCAATTGTGCTTTTGTCAATTCTAATCTAAGGATGAGTCAATACGTGATGCTCAACGAATACAAGTCCTAGAATTAAGGCTTGTTCACACCAAGAACGATAACTATAAATATAACTATTGTATCGTCCATCAACTCATGATAAATGTTTATTATTATAAGCACATGCTGCAGTTTTGTTATCTGATGTCCTAAATGCTCAAGCTTGTTCAATTGGGAGGATTGGGATTTCTATATTTTATATATACTCATATAGCCTGGTAAAGACAAATTAAAAAAAGGTGACAAATATGAAACCAAATGTGTTTGCATTTCAATTGGAAACATGCAAACAAACTACTTTTATATCTTTTGTGTGCTTTGGCAGTGTGAAAAATGCATGGGCATTAAAGGGATAGTCCACCCAAAACTGAAAATTCTGCCATAGATAAAAGAAATTCATTCATTCATTCATTCTTCGGCTTAGTCTCTTTATTCCAACCCAGGCTCATTCTGAAAACGTATCGCTATATACATTTCTGGAGAGCGCCAAATACGTCCCAGGAGGTATGTTTTTTTTGCAGTTCTTGTTTTCGCGAATCCACCAGAGGCTGCTGTGTACGCTTTTTCAGATCTCAAATTTCTCTCGCGAGTGCCATTCGCGCCTGCTCTTCTCACGTAAATCCACCAGAGGCCACTGTCGACTGACTGTCGACTGACTGAATGACTGACCGATCGACTGACCCACCCTTCTCCTTCCCTAAACCCAACCAATAGTGTTTTCAAAAGCACCGATTGACCCGCCCACCTCCTCCTCTAAACCCAACCAACAGTTTTAAAAAGCAATCCAGAAAAAGAAAAGCCCTCGCCTGATTTTTACCACGTTTTCAGATTTTACAACATTCTCACCCTGTTATTTACTTGTTTATTAATTTTTTTGGCTTCTATTTTTGTCTTACCTGCTTTCTGGAACCGCTCTTTGCCGGACTCGAACCCTGTCATCGTGGTCAACTCCTCGCCATGCCCGCCGATGTACATGGCGAGCTAACTGGACAAATTGGTAACAGCTGGAAAGCTGTCCACACGGAGGTAAGCAGTCAGCTGGTAAGTGCGAAAAGGAACGACGTCATACTGGCCCCGTAGCGTTTGTTTTAAAGACGAAATGCAGCCATACATACTTCTGGCTACATAATTCGCCATCTCCAGAAATGTATATAGGGCTACGTTTTCAGAATGAGCCTACGATGCTTTATTCATCAGGAGTCGCCACAGCAGAATGAACCGCCAACTTATCCAGCATATGTTTTACACAGCGGATGCCCTTCCAGTTGCAACCCAGTTCTGGGAAACATTCATGCACACTCATTCACACACACACTACGGGCAATTTAGTTTATTCAATTCACCTATAGTGCATGTGTTTGGACTGTGGGGGAAACCGGAGCACCCGGAGGAAACCCACGCCAACATGGGGAGAACATGCAAACTCCACACAGAAATGCCAACTGGCCCAGCCGGGACTCGAACCAGCAATCTTCTTGCTGTGAGGCGAAAGTGCTAACCACTGAGTCACCATGTAGCAGATAAAAGAAATAGTTATAAAAAATTTGTTATTAAAACTATTATGTTTAAAAATTTGTTGCAAAATCTTCTTTCCATTAAACAGAAATTGGGGAAAAATATACAGGGGGGCAAATAATTCAGGACCCTTAATAATTCTGACTTCAACTGTGCATATTCATTACCATACTAAATCTCTCAGAGTCATGACAGAAATGCAACTATTTTTCGGTGTATGTCTATTGCACTTATTTGGTAACTGAACCAAATCTTTGAATTCAAGCTTCTGTCAAATCAGGTGCAGGTCGAGCCTTGCCCTGAAATGCTGGGAGGAAGGATTATTTCACCTGTCATTCCTGCCTCCACCTGCTCTCTATCTCCAAATCCAGGACTCTAGTCATACCCTTTCAACATATCTGCACCTAATCTTTTGGACTATCAACAGGCACAGACATTTCTTTTAGATTCATCCACTGGATTACAAGGGTTTTAATGTAATTAAAGTCTCTGTATTGTAGGTCAAACCAGAACAAAGGAAGCTTTGATCAGAAGGATAACTCTGTATGTCAAAGGGAGGTTCTTAAATGCTATCGGCAATGGTTGCAACAAAGTAAAGAATTTTTTTAATAATTTCCCATGAACCTGAAAATTATATCATCATTAGCTATGTTTTCATCCACCTATTTTGGGATATGCATAAAAATGGATGCACCAAGATGTGCACACGTTTTGAAAATGTGCATAAAATAAATAATGCACACAACTGAGCATAAAATGTTTATCCGATAAGAAAAAAAATGTTCATAAACAACAATGGAAACACATAAACCCAATAAATTACAGCATGAGCATCAAAAAATGTGATTTTGTTTAACAGATCATGTGATAGGTGCAATGGGATGGCATTAATGGACAAACCAGTGGACCGACCACATTGTAAAACACTCGAAATGTTGTTTTGTTCATTCTAAAACGCCTCAGCCAAAGTCCGTCATCACAGTGGTTCAGTATTACTATTATTATTATATTATTTTTACCTCCAGAACTGTCTTGAAAAGCCACCGCTCAATCATTGCATCTTTGTGCTGCAACACAGGCTCATTGTGAATATGTACCCCGCATAAATTTATGGAGACCACAAATTATGTAGCCATAGGTATGTACGCTATGGGGTGGTATGAAGTCACCGACGGCTTCTGTTTCTGTTCGTGCTACCAGCTGACCGCTTACCTCCATGTGGACAGCTTTTCCACTGTTATCAGTTTGCCCAGTGGCTTGCCGTGTACGTCGGTGGACTTGAGATGAAGAGAGGAGTTAACCACGACAATGGGGTTGAGTCCGGCAAAAAACGGTTCCAGAAAGCAGGCAAAACATAAATAGAAAAGTAAATAACAAGGTGAGAATGTGGTAAGATCTGAAACCGTGGTAAAAATCAGGCAGCTTTTCTTTTTCTGGATTGCTTTTTAAAACACTATCGGTTATACTTTTATTGTGGTCATCTCCTCAGGTACCCTCCTTTAAAATGTGGTTGTCTCAAGTATGTACGCTATTTCCACTCGAGAAACTCACCTATGACATACAACAAAAGTCAGATGACTTTTGGCAGCTATGGACGCCTTTTTGGCATTACATCAATAATTTCTCCTGATTTTCTATTCTATGGTGGATATTTTTGCTCCTACACTGTAAAACCCAATATGTTAAGGCAACTCAAACCATTTGAGGTAACCGATTGCAACAAACATTTAAGTTCAAAAACTAATCCTAATGAGTACTGTGAACTTAATCCATTTGAGTAAGCAAAGCAATTTGAGCACAGTAAAACCCAATAAATGAAGAGAACTCAAACCAACTGAGTACTGTAAAACCCAATAAGTTAAGGAAACTCAAACAGTTTAAGGAAACCAAATGCTACAAACCATTTGAGTTAAAAAACTAATCTATATGAGTACTGTGAACTTACTCTATTTAAGTTAAAGTAATGAAGTATTTAATTAACTCATTACCTTCAACACTTAGTTCAAAACTCTTTTCAAATGAGTAGAATTAACTTTCAGTAAATTTTGAGTTAACTACACTCATTTCATTTGATAAAGTTGACTGTAGGGTTTTACAGTGTAGCCTGACTGTATTATCCTGTTTACTTGTTTGTATAGTTCCCATTTTTTTTTCCTACTGTATAGCTGAAACTGTATTTGCTGATGTATTAAAATAACCGACGATTAATAAAAAAAAAACACTATCGGTTGGGTTTAGGGAAGGGGGTGGGTGGGGTTATCGGTCGGTCAGTCAGTCAGTCAGTCCACAGTGGCCTCTGGTGGATTTACGCGAGAAGAGCAGGCACGAATGACACTCGCGAGAGAAATTTGAGATCTCAAAAAGTGTATACAGCGACCTCTGTTGGATTCACAGAAACAAAAAGTGAAAAAAAAAAAAAACGTACCTTCTGGGATGTATTTCACACTCTCCAGAAATGTATACAGGGGTACGTATCCATAATGAGCCTAGGTTGTCGTCTTCTAAGGTGCAACTCATTTATAAGAGAAGAAAAAAGACCAGAGTAACTTCTCCTACTGCAGAAAACTACATTTTTCCTTTTGATATTTAGCGTCAGTTTATCACAAAGTGATGATTTTGTTCTATTTGACTCATTAAATGGGAAGGTGCTTTTTTCACAAAAATGTTTCATTCGGTATTCTAGTTTTGTGCATAAATCTAATTCGCATATTTGAATGGAAGCATACTCATCTCAATGTTTCAATTTCATGATGAAACAACAAAAACTGTCAGACTTCAGAAACCGTTTGTCATTCCAAACCATACACAAATTTTTATTTTGGGGAGAACTTTCCCTTTAAGAATTATAAAAGAGCTGGCCCGTTCCCCTTATCTGTGTGTTAAATATGGATGAACACTTTTTTTTTCTCTCTTTGTATTGAAGGTCTAAAGGACAAGCATAGAAATGGTCTCAGTCCTTTTGACCACAGTCTGGCAGCAGTGATTTTGAATTCTCCTCATCTTGTGAGTGTTCGGCAGAGCTCTCGTTCAGGTCAGATGAAGTAGGTGTAGTAATTTATTTTCTCAGAGTAAATCGATTCATTTTGCTCTACACAAAGATTGCCCTTGATCGCTTGCATAAATTTAATCTTTCACTTCCAAAAGCATTGAAGCGGGGTGAGATGCTGCACGGAAACGAAAATATGACAGGCACGTCCAGCGAGTCAAGAACAAAACAACACACACATAAATAAACAATGATGGAGGGCAATGTTTACTTGGCTGGTGAAGAGATGGAAGAAGTCCTATGAGAAAAGCTCGGGAAAGAAAGGGGGGGGGACAGTAAGAACATTTTCAGTTCATTTTGATTCTGGAAGGACACATGCAGTGAAAAATACTGACTCTATTGACCCTGAATGAAGACCTGCACCATTCAGTTCTGAATACGAATGGACTATATATGCTTGGAAAGAAAGTGACTATTATTAAAAAGTGATGTTTAGTACAATTAATCAATTGAAAAATTTATATGAATACATAACCTAAGGCATTCATTTTACTTACTATTATTTCTATTAGGTTATTTGCTATGAAAAAGATTAATATCCATTGTAATGTATACTAATGAGTCAAAACATTATGATCATATGTCTAAAAATTTGTTGGATCTCCACAAGGTGTCCTGTGGTTTTATTCGATCCCTTTACCATATTGTAACAATCTTGTACTTGTCGAAATACAAATCACAATGTGCAACTTTTTGAGTGCTGGTTAAGAGCCCAGTTACTAATCTTAGTCTTTTGACACCCAAAGCACCAGCTCTGACCAAAAAAAGTAGCACCATAACCTTGTTGGGCTTAAAGAAAACACTTATGCCATGGGCTAGTATTACCGTGACCAATAAGATTAACTGTTTTGACTGCCAGTTTTGAGCTACAGCAGCAGAACACATTATTCCCACTTGTAATCTCATTCTATACAAATAATTGTGAGCTGCACAAACATGTTAGTCTCACCTGTAATCTCCATCTATACAAATTACAGTGAGCTACATGAACCCTTTATTCTCAGCTGTAATCTCCGTCTATTCCATCTATGATAGCGAGCTGCACAAACACGTTTGTTTATTTGCCGTGTTTGGATGACAATGTATGTTAATTAACATTAATATTAATTACATTATTGACCTCGATGTCTCTCTAGCCCAGGGATTCTCAAAGCCTAGACCCAAGAGCACTAATTGTGTGTAAAGTATTAAAAGTGTGGATTTACTACTTTGATAAACACATGTTAAACTTGTAAACTTACTTAGATTTAAAAAAAAACGTGTTCGTTTTGTAATGTCTTTTTGGCGATGGATTGGAATAAAACCGAAGGGGATATTTTTTTAGCATGACACTGTTGTCATGACAACCATTCAGCCTATGACGTTTGTCGTAATCGGGCACGACAGTGAGCATGTGAATAGATTCCCAGAAAACAAAAGTTAAAGAAGAAAATAGAGTAGGAGTTGTTAAAAGTGAAAATATCTAACGCCACTATGAAACAAAAGCTTGGTCAGCTGATGAATATAGACAGCGCCATTGTCACACTAGACACATTTTGCACCATGTTACATTTGAGATCTCTTTAAAATCTCAAAACTCAGGGCTTCAAATAGTACCCAGAATAGCAAAGTCTACTAAAGGAGGTCAAGCCTTCTCATATATGGCTCCTAAATTCTGGAATATAATTCCTAATAATGTCCAAGGTTCAGACACACTTTTTCAGTTCAAAACAAGATTAAAGACCTATCTTTTTAGTAAAGCATACACACAATGCATCACATAACTGTAGGATGCGTGAGTGTGCTCCATGCAAGTGAGCGGGCTTGACAAACCACCCGTAGGACACTCTTCATTGTATAGACATCTCCTATATACTATAAAACTTCAGGTTAACTATGTTTATATATATATAATAACTTTAATTGTTAAAAGCTATTAGCTACAAGTTAATTAGTTAAAGTTATCAGTAACTAATAAAGTTATGGTAACAAATAATCTTAACTTTTCCAAATTTGTTTGTAACGCAATAATGTGCACCTTTTACAAAGCTGCTTTGAAACAATAATTATTGTGAAAGCGCTATACAAAAAAACCTGAATTTAATTGGATAGTAGTGGTAGAATGCTGGTGTAGTGCAAATGAGAACCACATAAGAACCAACTTTGGACCAGAAATAGCTCCAGGTTTATGCTACTGGAAAAGTGCTATAACTTAATAATCAAGAATAGATTCTCTTTGTCTAATCTATTCAGAGACAAGAAACCCACATGTTGAGTTCAGAGATGATGAAGTAGCTGATATCAAGATAACCAAGTAATCACACCTGTCACACGCATACTTGACTAGAAATGCTGACTTCAGTTTCTGGATTACATCAAGAGACATCCATCCACACCCTGAGCCCTCGATACATATAACACTTCACATAATCTCTCACTCACTTCCCCAATGTGTGGTTTTATTTCTGAGGTGAGATTGCTTTGGCTCTACAGTGTGTTGAGAGGCAGGGCATGTCTGTATTGAGTATAACAGTAAGCCACACTGGACTCCAAGAAACAGGAGAGAACTGAGGCCAAAGTGTTAATAAAGTTGGTGTTTGCTAAAGCATGAAGACTACCTCAAACTGTGTGGCTTGTGGAAGAGAGATGTGCTGTTCCCAGACAATAAGAAGAGCGAAATAAAAATCCAAAAAAAAACATTGAAAGAAGAAAACAAGACATATATAGAGACCAAAATATGATACTTGGGGCATGGGGGCTTTTGACTTTTGGGCTCTTTTCTGTTTCAAAACAGAGGGCATCTCTGTATTGACATGTCTGTACTACATAACAACCATACATTTCAAAGTAACAAACTGCCAGCTAGTGTTACTTTTGTTCATTGATACACTGTCGAAACTCTTTCTAATAGTATGAATTAGCATTTTTTTTATGTTTCATATTTTGCTAAAGGACTTTTTAAGATATCATAAGCGATATCACACGAGTAGCAGTGCGATGTGGCTGTATATCAGCACTGGTGGAAGGTGTGCATTGGCACGAGGCCACAGGCCACTGCTACGAGTGTTATATTGTGTTTATACAACAGTTCGACGGCATAACTGTGTGTATAAAAAAATAAAATCAAACACGGAGAGTCTCAAAACCCTTTTGTAAGAGGATCTACTTTCTTCCGCCATTCATTTACATCTGCAGCTGACGTAAGTACTTATTGTTTACATAAATATAAAAACTGCTCCCACGTCTTCTTCACCTCAGGGAGCTTTGGTGAATCTGGCTAGTTCTGAAGATGGTCTCCTGGCTTTAATCTCATTTAAGAGTAGATCTGTTTCCTCACTAGTGAAGCGTTCAGTTTTTCTGCTTACAAAGTCCACCATGTATATAGCGAATCCGCTTTGTGTGACCATAACTCGCACTTAAAGTCAATGGGGGATGAGACTCTGATTGGTTTAATGCACTTTATGCCCAAAACACCTACAGAGGCTCATTGTGGATATGTACCCAGGTCTACATTTTTGGAGATTGCGAAATATGTACCCAGAGGTACATCTGGCTGCATTTCGTCTGTAAAATGAACACTATGGGGTGGTATGACGCCACAGACAGCTTCTGCTCCTTTCACGCTACCGATGACCGTTTACCTCCATATGGACGGCTCCATATGTAACCAGTTTGTCCAGTAGCTCACCACATATGGTGATGGACATAGGATGCAGAGCGGAGTGAACTGCGATGTCAGGGTTCAAGTCCGGCAAAGAACAATTCCAGAAATCAGGTAAAACATAAACAAATAATAAATAAATAAATAACAGGCTGAAAACGTGGTAAAATCACGTGGCCGCAACGGCTTTTCTTTTCTAGATTGCTTTTGAAAACACTATCGGTTGTGTTTAGGGAAGGGGTGGGTTGGTGGGTTGGTCAGTCGGCTGAAATGCATATTGTGGCCCCTGGTGAATTTACCCGAGAAGATGACGCGCGAATAGCACGTATGAGAGAAATTTGAGATCACCAAAAAGAGTACACAGTGGCCTCGAGTGGATTTGCAAAAACAAAAACTGCACGCAGACATATCTCCGGGTACGTATTTCGAGGTCTTCAGAAATGTAGACCTGGGTATGTCTCTACAATGATCCTGGGATTAAGAGAATAAGGACAACCCTTTTTCCATGTGTCAAGTGCGCAGACAGTTTTTCCCAGTCTTAAAATGGCAAAAGTGGATTCAGACACCTGCGCCATGTGCGGAGATCGTTAAAATAGAGCCCAAGTGATCATACTCTTTAGGAAACATATTAAACTAGGACAGGAAAAAGTACTTCTTTTGTTTTTTACACACTTTGCAACTCCTACAATCAAACTGTCTTGTACATCCTGGGGTAAAATGTTAACACACACCCATAAATCTCAGTGGCCGTAAACTGATGGGCATGAAATCCAGCTGAAAACATTTCTTTTTCTTGAGGCGGTCTGCTTCAACAGAACCCATTCTTGCATTTGGTGGCACAGTTCAGCGGGTTCAGAAACACAATGGACCGTTTTTACACGCTGACCTCTAGAAACCAGTCCCTCTGCGAGCCAAACTGAAAGAGTGACATTGTGATATTTCATACGAAGGAGCAAAAGTGAACTTAATGGAAAGCATGAGCAATTCCTCCACTGATATTTTTCCCCTCCAAAAATTCAGGCAAGGGCTGTCAGCATTCTTATGTGGAAATAGAAACCAGACACAGGGATAGTGTGCAGATGCCTCAAGGGAGAACGCAAGAGCCCTTAAACCACAAGCTCCGTAATTAGATTATAACTGACTTTCATGAACATTAATTCTTGAAATCAGAACAACAACGAGCCTTTAATCTTTGACTTAGTGTGCTAACGTGCTACCGCTACATTTACTATTTGTCTTCTGTGAGTCAGATTTACAAACCAAACAAACAGAAAGGCAATACAATTCCTAAAATGCTTAGTTTGACCTCTTCCGCAGCACTTTAAAAATGTCCTCAGCTTAATATTCAGCAAATAAAGTGAGGAAATGCAGCAGCTAAACTAAAGCCTTCATCAGCCTATACATGTAGGCTTTAAATCTGTCTTTTAAGCAAAGGTGCTTTTTAGTTTTGTAAGTACAGATTATGCCAGATGGACTGTTTTTCGATGCAGACCTTTTGCTTTGCACGGAAGTTGCTTCTATTCAATGAGTTTCATCCCACTCCTTAATATAAACCCATGCTGTAGTAATGCATGCACAAGCTGTGGGCTTTTTTGTGTGACTTTTCCAGATGTTCATGATTACTGGATTACTGGACAATGTCATACTCATCATCTACAGTCCACTCAAAAAGAACAACTTCTAGCATAAAATAATATATACATTTGCAATAATAAAAATGTGAAGCCATTTTTTTTTGTCATGAAACAGACCTCCTTTAGTCTTTTCATCCTTATTATGCCAAATATCCAACTTCTGAAAAAAGGGACTTAAGCTAGAGGGACTTGATTTTGTCCAAGAGGAGTTAATTGGATGCTTGAATTGTTAGATTGTGGAAGACCATCAGAGAAGAAATGATAATTAGGAGAAATTTTTTGGATAAAATGGTACAAAAAATAAAATAAAATGAATAAATATGGATTAATCATTTATAACGATTGCAGCAATATTTGATAATGGATTTTGACAGATTTTGATATTTGTTTCATGGTGACTCTATATATTTTTAAATGAACTAATCTTAATTATTTGGAATGTTAAATGTAATAATTCTGGTATCATTATACCATTTAATCATTCATTCATTAATTTTCTTTTCGGCTTAGTCCCTTTATTAATCTGGGGTCGCCACAGCGGAATGAACCGTCAACTTATCCAGCATATGTTCTACGCAGCGAATCCCCTTCCAGCCGCAACCCATCACTGGGAAACATTCATACACACTCATTCACACACATACAAACACTACGGTTATAATAATTTTAGTGTTTTCTTAGAATTTCCAAATTTCCCGCGGTTTTTCACAAATATTTAAACAAAAAATATAATTATATAAAATTTATAACTAAAAAGCCAAACTATTGAAAATAAACTTGTGTATGTAATATTTTTTAGATATTGTTTGCCAGGTTTATTAGTTTTGTTATAATACTAAAATAATGCAACAAAATTTTTATTACATTTAACATTCAGTCTAAATAAATGCATTGAATAAATGCAATATCTTTAATATATTTAAATATATAGATACTTTTTAAATCATTCATTCATTTTCCTTCGCCTAGGTCCCTTTATTCATCAGGGGTCGCCACAGCGAAATGAACCGCCAACATATCCAGCATATGTTTTACACAGCAGATGCCCTTCCGGCTGCAACCCATCACTGGGAAACACCCATACACTCTCATTCACACACATACATTACGGTCAATTTAGTTTACTCAATTCACCTATACCGCATATCTTTGGACTGTGGGGGAAAAAAAGGAGCACCCGGAGGAAACCCACGCCAACACGGGGAGAACATGCAAACTCCACACAGAAATGCCAACTGACCCAGCCGGGACTCGAACCAGCGACCTTCTTGCTGTGAGGCAACAGTGCTAACCACTGAGCCACCGTATCGCCCCATTTGAAATCAAACTGATAATAATATATATGATAATAACGTTTAAATTTGACATTTATTTTAAAGGCCACCTATGATGAAAATCCTCTTTTGTAAGCTGTTTGGACAGAACTGTGTGTAGGTATAGTGTGTCCACAGTCATATTGGAGTGATATAAAGACAATAAGCCTCTTTTTTTTTTTTTCTGACGTTAAATATAGGATCCAAATCCCTCCCATTTTGAGGCCGACCGCAACTTGACGTAGGACTGCGGTTTCTCCGCCCATCGAATTGATTGACAGCCGCGTATTAACATGTCTCCGTAGTAACGCGTATAATCATATCAACAAGACAAGACGTGCGCAAAGCAACCGGGATTAAACGATCTCTTCAGGTCTCTGTGTTCATCTGCACCTCAAGAATGAGTTTTACAAGTTTAAAACGTTTCTAAAACAGTGCATGTTTGTAATAAAGACAGTAAAATCACTTCGTAATTCTTTACCACAGCCGCATAGTGTCAGTACAATTATAAAAGAAGACTTATCAATCCCGGTTCATGGACTTAAATCAGGTTTATTTTGTACATTAACATAACGGAAGTCCATACAGCAGTGGATATTAACGTGTATCCTGTCACATTTGCCCTGAAAAAACAGTGCAAAGCTAAACGCACAATAAAAAAAAAAGTGTGAGCGAGCGCATGCACACGCGTGAACTTAATAACGACATTGTGTGTGACTCGTTGTTGTAGAAAGGCTTTAATTAACTCCACAACAAATGCATAAAATAACCGTTGGTAAAGTTCTTACTATAGTAAGGGAGATCTGCTTCATTCTTGTCTGATACTGTGCTGCTTATGCGTGAGACGCAGCAGGAGAAGCTACACCCATCATAGCAATAGTGAGCAATCTCTTTGGCTCTGACACGCACGTGGGAACGGTGGGCGGGGAGAAGCAGCTCATTTGCATTAAAGGCACAGGGACCAAAACAGCTAAAAAGTCAAAACAGCTCAAATTTCTAATATACACAAAGGTATAATAAATAATCTGATGGGTATTTTGAGCTGAAACTTTACAGACACATTCTGGAGACACAAAAGACTTATCTTAAATCTTGAAAAAGGGGTCAAATTGGAGCCCTTTAAGGTCTCCTCATCACGTTTGACGTACTTACTATTAGTAATTACAATAAATTGTCAAATTATGAGCAACTAACTCAAAACATATCCCACATTCTAACCCTAACCTTGCAGTAAGTACATGTAAATAATTAATGTTACTAAGTAGTTAAATTAATAGTTATACTGTAACAAAGACACCTTAAAATAAAGTGTAACCAACATTTTTCATACGTTTAAATTCCATGCTGTGTATAATTTATATACTATTTATAAGAAGCTAACACACCCAAATCACGGAATGTGCCAGAGGCTGTACACCTATGTGACTGACATATTCCTAAACCTCTTTTCAAGCAATGTTATTATTATACAAGTATATACACACACACTGCAATGCTTCATGTTACACTGGGGTTGTGGAGGGTTAAGATTTTTAGTTTTTTTTTTGAGCTGTTGAAGACGACCAGCTGCCACCTGCTCTAAGACTCTGCACTGAGAAGGTCCTGCTGGCATTTCATACATTAGGACACATTAAGCATGGAGATCGTTCTCCATTTGGCAGCAAAATGTAGCCATGTGTTGAGGACGTGAGAGAGAAACCACACCATGACCAAACTGCACATTATCAGGACTCTGTGGGTGTTCAGCTGTAAGAGATTACTTTGCTGTCAGGGGCAGCGTTTCCCAGCATTCTGCTAGATTTGACCCCACGATTTTACTTTTACATCAGAACAAAATAAAAGCCATTAATCTTTGAATTAGAAAGCTAGAGTTACATTTACTAAGTCCATTCCGTCTGTGATTGACTAGCCAAACAAACAAGACTTTAAACTTTTTTTTCGGTTCTCAAAATGCTTGATCAGGATGTAGATTCACTCCATCTAAGGGCCAGGGATTATATATAGTTGAAGTCAGAATTATTAGCCATCCTGAATTATTAGCCCCCCTGGAATTTTGTTTCCCCCATAATTTCTGTTTAACAAAGAGAAGATTTCTTCAACACATTTCTAAACATAATAGATTTAATAACTCATTTCTAATAACTCATTTCTTTTATCTTTGCCATGATGACAGCACATAATATTTGACTAGATATTTTTCAAGATACTAGTATTCAGCTTAAAGAGACATTTAAAGGTTTAACTAGGTTAATTAGGGTAATTAGGCAAGTCATTGTATAACAGTGATTTGTTCTGTAGACAATTGAAAACAAATATTGCTTAAGGGGGCTAATAATATTGACCTTAAAATGTTTTTTAAAAAAATGAAAAACTGCTTTTATTCGAAAGCAGAAGTAAAACAAATAAGACTTTCTCCAGAAGAAAAAATATTATAGGAAATACTGTGAAAAATTCCTTGCTCTGTTAAACATCATTTGGGAAATATTTGAAAAAGAAAAAAAATTGCTGTGCATGCTTTTGTGAATATTCTTTTTTCAAATATGACAATTTTATCAAATGATTAAAAGTAAGACTATAGATATGCAATTTGATCATTTTACATCTGATTAAACTGATCTAAGGCTTTTAATGACTCACATGTTTTCTGAAATGTTTTCATGTATATGTTTGTCTTTTTTTCAGTGTTTTAGATTTTTCTTTTTCTTTTTTTGTTAAAGCAAACATTAAGAGAATATTTAGTTTTATTGTTTTGCAAACAATATGTGAATATTATTATTCACAATTATAATGTTCTGACTGTTTTGCTTAAAAAACAAAAAGGTCAGACCAACTTCCAACCAATGTTTTTTTATTTTATTTAGAAGGGTTAGACCAACTTCTAACTAAAACCTTTCTATAAATATAGTGTTTGTGTTAACATGATGGAAACTTTATTAAACTACATAACTTTAAACAAACATTCTGTTAACACTACTGGAAGAATGAGAATATTTGTCATTAGGTAATGACATATACCCAGATTTACTCTGCTGGACTTGCATTGGAGTTCATTGATGGCAATGCTGTGTACAGTGTAATGACCACAATAAGATGCATTTTCGTCAACACGATCACAAGCTAAATACATGTGAAAACACAGTATACAGTGTTTTGAGTTTGTCCACTTTTGACCACTTCTAGAGATCAAGACACATCAAAGACACATTCAATCAGCTTCTTTCTTATAGCGTATAGTGGTCGAAAATGAGTGAACATCCACAAAAAACCATATACTCTTCATCTATGGATGAAACACAGAATATGGCAGATTGCAATAGTTGCACTATATTACACATTATATTCAACCTGCAATATTTGGAAATTTAAGAGCAAATGCAATCACCCCACATACTTCCTGATTGTTTTGATCTGACAGGCAAACTCCTTTTTATAAATGAAATCCAAATGTCCAAAATGTCAATGCTGATTCACTCCAACATTTAATCTACCATCTACTCTCCATCTATGGATGTAACACGGAATATGCATTCAATCACCACATTCAATCAGATTACTTTCTTAGCGTATAGTGGTCAAAAGTGAATGAACAGCCACAAAAGTCCATCTACTCTTCATCTATGGATGTAACACAAAAAATGCCAGATCGCAATAGTCTGCACTATATTACACATTACAATCAACCTGCAATATTTTGAAATATAAGAGTGAATGCAATTGCCCCACATACTTTCTGATTGTTTTGATCTCCTCTTTATAGGAGAAATCCAAATGTCCAAAATGTCACTGCTGATTCACTCCAACATTTAATAAAGCACTTCCATGCTTGTGAAAGCTCATTAATTACAGCTCGACTCTGTGTATTAATTAGGCTATGAGTAGAGTCTGTCAGGTCAGAACTCAGGTAAACAGTCTAAATGAGAGCAGCAGAAGAGTCCCGAGGCCTGTACTCTGAGACGAGAGCATGAACCAGCACGCAGGAGATGGGAATTTTTACTGTGCCTTTTGGCGACTGGCACCCAAACAAAAGTGTGTTCTAGAGTTCAATGATGTCAATAAATGAACAAAAAATAAAAACAGAAAAGAACCGCATGTGAATATATGCATTGTAGTCACTGACATGAAATATGACAGACTAAATTAGCTGCCATCACAGATTGTGTTTTAAAAACACCATATATCATATGTATCATTCATCAATCACTGCATGTGCTGATGCGGCCCAAAAAAGGCCTGATTCTGCAAAGCGTGGGAAACGTTTTCAAGGAACATTTTTCTTTGTCTGTGACGTGAGGTTGAAGACTTAAACTAAGAGTCAATAAATCAACTAGCCCCTGTTTGCCTCAATAAACAAGCCATATGTGCTGATATTAGAAGTTGTTATGGTAATGAATAACAGTCACCGTTCCGTTAGTCACGGCATAAAGGAGAGCGAGTCTGTTGCTAAATCAAATCTTTGATGTGCAAAACACACAGCACTCTTTTCAATATTTGCCCTGCAGAAGTGCACACGTGCTTCTGCATGACCTCCTACTTACTGCAAAGCTTTTCAAGTCAGATATGTTTGGGTCATTAAGCTCTTTCAGCATGAAGGGCGGAAAAGACAAGAGTGATCTTGCGCTTTTAAAATACAGAAAATGGCACGATTTGGCCCCTATCATTAGCCATCAAAGTGCCTGGGCCTGATTTCCATCTCAAGTCAAGAGCCTCTGACTCTAATTCCTCTCTGGAGTCTGCGGTGTCATTATTGTTGAGGAAAGTCACCTTGCATCACTGTTTTCTGCAGTGCCGGCATCCGTGATTGTCAATTGAAATTCTGTGTTAGGGGTTTGAAAGGATTGCAGAGAAAATGTTCCTTTCCTGGAAACAAAAATCTCTTGTAAACTCTCGTCTCATCCAGATCTCTTATGAGACAGAATTTCAACAATCCCATAAATAGTAGTGATCTTTTAAGCCAAAACAAGAGCCTAGGAGTCATGGCTAACACACACCAGCATCAGAGAGAACTGGAAACTTGAGGCAATAATGCCACCAAAATTTATAAACATGACTCCAAAATCGATTCAAAAACTGTCTTGTTCTTGTTTAAAATATTCAGCCTATGAAGGTTTAGGTTGAAGTATAGTAGTTAAACAATGCTATGAGCATGAGTCAGTTTGCTGAACATCAGCATGATTGCATACTATATACTATATACTACTACTTAAATACTACGTACTACATCCGCCATTTTGTCATGATCACATGACCTACCCGCGTCAGTTGCGTCGCTTCACTCCCATTCATGAATTCTTCCACGGTGCATCATGGGATAGCGTAGCGTCCATAGGATGTGCACTTCAGAAACTCGCCGGAAGAAGTAGGTCATCCGGGTACTTCTCACAACCTTCTTTTCGAATTCTATGAATTTGGACATACTACTCGGCTTGCATACTGTTTTTAGCGTACTATATAGTATGCAAGTATGTGATTTCGGATGCAGCCCGTTTCTCCTCTGGCCAAATGTCCTGTGCAGAGCTGCAGTCTAGGTGCCGGAAGCTTGAGAACGATGGACGTCTGGGCCCTTCAGAATGAAGGATTTCAAAACGTACAACTAATGGACACTTTGAGACCGCATGATCCTTTGTGCAGGGAAGTTGTTTGACATTGAATAGTACAATCCCTATGCCCTGTCACTCTAGGGGATAAATCCTTCAATGAAATTAGGGCATAGGGATCAACCCTTATGAATGAAATGTGCTGAGTAACTAGCTTTAATTCTGAATGAATCAAGAGTTTGAATGATTAATTTGAATGATTCAGTGACTCAACTATTTTAAAAATAATAACAAATAAATAAATATATTGCTGCCACCTACTGGCTGTTTATGTTCATTTTGTGAAAAATTTTCATTATGGTTAAAGATAGAAAATGTGTGAACAGTGGTGGATAGCATACATTTATAAACACAATCGGCTTGTTCTCTGATACGGGTCTTAAATTGCAAAACTGACCTCTGCTCATGAAGCGATTTGCCAAAATACCAAAGAATTATATAAAAAAAAAAATCTTTTTTGGCATTAAATTCGTCTGAACTGTTATCTTCATAAATGATGTAACTCTATACTCTTACTGTATGTCAATAATGATCTCATTTGTGTCTCGTTTTACTTCTAAAGAATTTAAAGAGAAACATCTGAGGCAGAGGTAATACTTTCCCTCCAGGTCTTGATTAAAGCCAGAGCACTAAATAGGTGAGTTTGATGGTTGACAAATGGCCATCAAGCTAAGAACAAAGAACCACCATACAAAGAAAGACTTTTTTTCCTTTATCTGCAGCGCTCTCTAAACTCTGGATCCAATTAAACAAGAGATTTTAGCTTACAAGGTCTTGCATAAAAAAAGAAAATGCTGTGCAGGAACATTAAGTAACTCGTGGCAGCTTACTGAACAGTTTATCAATGGAACAAGTATGCAAGGGTTCTTTTAAGGTGAGTAACCCAACCCAACACACCTAACCTTCACTCAGACTCCTCATGACCTTTGACACCAGCTCCTCTTTCTTATCCTTTAAGCGCACATTGATCCCCTGACTCTTCAACCATGCATGCAGAGTTGAGTTGTTGATCTTTGAGAGCTGGAAACGGATAAAAATAAATAAACCTGCATGTTGCTAGGTAACACCTTATTAACTCAATTTCATACATAACTCAAAAATGATGGGTCTAAACCTGGTACAAATATGTTCAACTCAGTTATAAGAGCTATTTTTATAGGCACCTGAAAGTAGTGTAGACTTATTTTAAATATTTATTTATTAAGCATGTAAATGTCAGGACTTAATAAGCAATTTCTAAATATTTTAGAAATAAAAAAAACATTGCTATACAGTTCAGTGATTCATTCATTTTCCTTTGGCTTAGTCCCTTATTTATCAGGTTTTTTTTCAGGATTCTTTTATGAATGTCGAAAATAACAGCATTAAAAAAAATAGAAACCTTTTGCATCATTATAATAATCTATACTGTCACTACAGCTCAATGTCATGCATACTTGTGGGACCAAATTAAATGTTTTTTTAAATCCCACTTTTAAATGATGCAAACCTCTGTTCAGTGCTGTAAACTTGTTATTGTTCCTACTGTCCAAGGGCATCCATCAAACCATAACATACAAAATTACACATCATACAAACTAATGAAATGATATGGGTTTTTATATTGCTGCACCTGTTAGTAGCCTCCATCATAAAGAAAATATATGAGCCCATCTTCTTTCTTAATGACATTCAATCAAGATCATGAACACATGCCAAGCTTGTAATGGGTTACGGGAAACAATGAGCATTCAAATATTATTTATTTATATACAATAATAGAGCTGCACAATACTATGAAAATATGCAATATGAGATATTATTGTTGAGTGTTGCGATAATATTTCTTAAAAATATATATGGTTAACATACATAATAAACACGTAATTTGTATTTTTCTAAGTTAATTAAATGTAAAGTGTAACATTTAGACTTTAAAGGCCCCATCTGATTGGTCAGATTTAGATAAACAACCTATGCATGCAACACACAAATGCTTGGCACATCAAATTTCTTGGACTTCTCTGTGATATGGATATTGCATATACTTTTAATCACAATAACAATATTTTTTTGATATATTGTGCAGCCCTACTGCAAAGTTAAACCATGCAAACACTGAAACTACATAGTTTTTATAGATATTTGACTGAGTTAATAATAAAGAGAATGAGATATTGGTCCTATGAATAGTACGTCTATTGTACATACACAGCACATAAGCAATGTTTAAAAACAAACTGGAAGGAAGAGACTATAAATACATGAAGTACCTGATTGTTTCTTGCGTGAACCTCCACATCCTGCAGGCTTTGTTTGAGCCTCTTGGGTTTTGACTGAATCATGTCTCCCTGAAATATGATGAGAAGGTCCATTAGAAGCACTACACGTTTCCGTCTCCCCGCCAGATTTAATCATTCATGTAGGTTCATCAATAATTTTCAGGAATCTACATCAATTAATTTGAGTCTCGCTAACTCTGACTGCGTAATATGTCTCTGGAGAAATAAAGCGATTCGTTCTTCATGAATTTGGAATTCAAACTTAATGCTCACATTTTTTAAGCAGGAAAATGTAAGTGGTGTTTACTTGGGTGAAATTGTTATTGCATTTATTTCTTAGTCTGAAGACCTGTTCACAGCAAGAATGAAAACTATAAAGCTAACTATAACAACTACACTGGGTTCACCCCAATGCATGAAAAGATTTGCAGTGTTTTTGTCTGCAACTGATTGTCAGTGTTTTTATTCATTCCTTCGTTTTTTTTTAGGCTTTGTCCCTTTATTAATCTGGGGTCGCCACAGCGGAATAAACCGCCAACTTAACCATCATATGTTTAACCTATCACTGGGAAACACCCATACACTCTCATTCACACACATACACTACAGACAATTTAGCTTACCCAATTCACCTATAGCGCATGTCTTTGGACTTATGGGGGAAACCGGAGCACCCGGAGGAAACCCACGCAAACACGGGGAAAACATGCAGACTCAACACAGAAATGCCAACTGACCCAGCCGAGGCTCCAACCAGTGACCTTCTTACTGTGAGGCGACAGCGCTAACCACTCTGTGTTTTTATTGTTGTGAAAATGATTAAAATAATAATGATAATAATCTTTTCTATTATTGTTATAGCTGTGGTGTTGTCTCTTCTTTTAAATGGTGAAAGATTTTTTTTTTACTAGAGGCCTTTTAATAGCAACTTGATTCTACACTCCAAAACAACAACAAAAAAATACTGTTAGGATTTTACAAGGAAATTGAGTGAACCTTATCCGCTTGTTAAGTGTGATGTCACGCAAAGTGGCTTCCGAGTCCAAGCGCTCTATCAAACTGTATGGGGAGACTCATCAAATGGTAATAATAAACGTTTACAAAGCAATGTAATACTTTTGAAAATCGCGATCACAATATATATATACCCATGCCTATTATCAGATTGCCAGAAAGTGATTAATTTTTTATAATTTGTTAAAATTTTGGTATTTGTGATGCAGCAAGCCCAGAGGATGATGTGTACACTATGATTTTATATAAAATTCACTTTAAAGTGTGATATGACTTAAAAGTGGTCATAAACAAATATTTTCTCAATTCAAATGAGTAGCGGCTTGGACCCGGAAACAGTATTCCATACGTCACCGATACGTCACGACTTAACAAGCGGATTGCATTTCTTTTTATAGTAGTTTACTTTTCAAAAGTAGTATTAATGGGAGAATAGTATTTAAATGAATATGTTTTTACTGCCAATTGCTCAATTACTTAACACCCCCCAATAAAGTGTTCACTCATTCTGTGCTTGATATGAAGTGACATTTATGAATGTAGAGTAAAAGTGTCTGCAAAGGAGAGGATTTTCTCTACTTGAGTTCATTTAGTTTTAAATGGCAGAAGGCGGCACCTTCTAAACACAATTATTACAAAGCTGTCTGGAATACTTGACTTTGATTGGTCATTCAAAAGTATGTTATTCCGAGATCACAACTGCTAAATAACGCAGGCTCATCCGGGAACTTTGAATCACCTTGACCGTTCAAATCCATATACTTACATTTTCATTCATATGTATCTGCTTGTCTGTCACATCATGTTTTTGACTGTTTGGCGCCATGTTGTGAATGAATATGTAGGTTAGTACAGTGTTTCTCAACCACGTTTCTGGAGGACCACCAGCTCGGCATATTTTCCCTGTCTCTTTAACCAAACACACCTGATTCAGTTCATCAGCTCATTAGTAGAAACTGAAAGACCTGTAATGGGTGTGTCAGACAAAGGAGACATCCAAAACATGCAGTGTTGATGGTCCTCCAGGAATGTGGCTGAGAAACACTGGGTTAGTATATGCTTTATCCAGTGAATTTCATTTCTGTCAGCTTTGCATTTTTGACAGTTTGGTGACATCTTGTCGCTGAATAATGCACAAGTTAGTGTATAGTCCATCAGTTGCTTTCGTATCTGTCAGATGTGTGTTTAATTAAATATTTAAAAACTATTACGACTCAGAACCACAGACTGTAAAAGATATGGACGTAGTGTCAGTGACGTCACCCATAGGTTTCTGAAGAACGCAAAAGAAGCTACAAGTAGGCGTGGCCAACCATTGCCATTTTGTTCGCGCGTCATCGCACCGACCGGGGATACCAAACAAGGGCAAAGAGGCGGAGCGCTGCTAGCATTTTGCTTAGACAGGCTTTTCTTTGGGAGAAACGCTTAATTCTTCATTACCTGCGACTCTTTTGTGTTCTGGCCACATGTGCTTGGTTGTACACTATATCAATAAAGTGTTTAGACTTTTAAAAACACTGTTGTAATACATTGAGCCACTAAGCATTGTTCTTATGATGTTTTTCTACAGGAGGAAAGCGCGAATTACTTCCAAATACCAAATACTACTACAAATATAGTCTATGTTAGTAAATACAAAGCTATTTATGAAATCCAGGCATAACACTTTATGACAACGTTTCAGATGACTGTTTTATTGCCTACAGCTAATCAATCTGTCAGATTCTGAAGTGCATTGAAGTTCTAAAGAACATTATAAATGATAATTAAGTATAAATAAGTATATAATTTCACTCACCTGGGAAATGGAGGCCACGTGAATGGTTTGTGAGGCTGTGAGCACAATTAAGTGCACACAGCATGCCATATTATCTGATAATTGTAGGAAATAATTCCAAAAAGCAATTGACTGTGTAAAGCCACATAAAACAAAACAAAAATATGATGTATATGCCGAGTTCAGCGGCTAATCAGCCGTAATCAGCTGAGGTGAAGTGACGGCAACCAGCGAGACCTAGCTGTCACTCAAGTGGCCACGCCCTTAATTATGCAGACTTAATATAACTGAATATAAACGAAACGGATGAGTTATAAAAAATTCACCCCCCTCACAGTTGTCATGAAGGGTAATATTAGCTATATACACCAAAATCGCTCTTTGTACCAGGCTGTAAACATGTTTTTTTCTGCTGTAAAGTTGGCCATTTTAACAGGGGGCTCAATAGAAATTTGCTCTATTATGGAGCCAGGACTAGCGGAATTTCGATGAATTGCAGTTTCAGTTACTTTTTGTATTAGCTTCACGAGGGAGAGCGGGAGGTTGCCGCTTGCTCAGAACAATGCTTTGTGTCTAATGTTTATGTTTTGTAGCAAGCAGCCATGTAATAAGCAAAGTACATCCAGGACGGTTGTTTTCTCAGAATAAAGTCGTTCAGTCTTAT
>CAIGQV010016148.1:182505-206490 GCA_903798115.1 Danio jaintianensis
CACACACACACACACACACACACACACACACACACACACACACACACTCATACACTACGGCCAATTTTGTTTACCCAATTCACCAATAGCGCATGTCTTTGGACTGTGGGGGAAACCGGAGCACCTGGAGGAAACCCACACCAACATGGGGAGAACATACAAACTCCCTAACAGATGATCTTTCTTTTTTTTTGCTCAACGTATGTACTGTTTGTTTATTTGCTTCCAAATTCCACATTCTCTTTTAGGGCTTTGGGCAGTTTTCCATAGATAATGAAACAATGAAAAAGAGGTGGAATGTGACCAGGAAATGACATTACTGTGCATTATCCTTCAGGCCATGTTTTTTTAAATTTAGAAAACACAATTTAGCACTGGAGTGGATGGTTCTGGTTTTCTTGAAAGCTGCTCTCATTAATAAGCATTACATGTGCAGTGAAGTGTTTTGAAATGCTGTCTCATTTGATCACCTATGCGGGTGGTTGATGTGTGACATATCCAAGGACTTCAATTAACATCAACATTTTTGATTAAATTATATGGGTGCAAAAGGGAACATGCTTACCATCGGTCCGTAACTGATCAACATTCATTCAACATATTTAATCGACTTCTTTATTTTTTTTTTACTTTTTCTAGAATTTCTCAGTCTCATGAATAATTTCTCATTAGTTTTAAATGAAGATTTAAATGTAATAAATAAATAATTAAATAAATAAAATAAAAACAAGTTTCTGAATATAAAGTATGTAGATATTAGTGCTTGCCAAAGATTAATCACAATTAATAGCATCTAAAATAAAAGTTTGTTTTTGACGTGTGTTTTATATTTATTAGGTAATACAAACACATACATAAAACCAAAACTCTGAAACTTTTTTAGCATATCATAGATATTTAAATTCATTCATTCATTCATTCATTCATTCATTTTCCTTCGGCTTAGTCTCTATTTCAGAGGTCACCACAGCGGAATGAACCACCAACTATTCCAACATGTTTTATGCAGCGGATGCCCTTCCAGCTGCAACCCAGTACTGAGAAACGCCCATACACTCTTACATTCACACACACACTCATACACTACGGCCAATTTAGTTTATTCAATTCACCTGTACTGCATGTGTTTGGACTGTGGGGGAAACCGGAGCACCCGGAAACCCACACCAACACAGAGGAAACATGGAAACTCCACACAGAAATGCCAACTGGCCAATCCGGGACTTAAACCAGCGACCTTCTTGCTGTGAGGCCACAGTGCTAACCACTGAGCCAACGTGCCGCCCACTTTGTATCATTCATTTTCTTTTCGGCTTAGTCCCTTTATTAATCTGGGGTCGCCACAGCGGAATGTACCGCCAACTTATACGCAGCGGATGCCCTTCCAGCTGCAACCCAGCACTGGGAAACTTCCATACAGACTCAGTCACACTCATACACTACAGACAATTTAGCTTACCCAATTCACCTATAGTGCATGTCTTTGGACTTGTGGGGGAAACCGGAGCACCCGGAGGAAACCCACGCGAACACGGGGAGAACATGCAAACTCCACACAGAAACGCCAACTGACCCAGCCGAGGCTCGAACCAGCGACCTTCTTGCTGTGAGGCGAACGTGCTACCCACTGCGCCACCGTGACGCCCACTTTGTATCATATACATATATATTTTATATCTAATTATAAATAAAAAATTTCTCAAATATATGCATGCCTGTGTGTATTTAAATAAACATAACACATATTCATAGTACACACACATATATTATGTTAAAACAAACTTTATTTTGGATGCGATTAATTGCGAAGCGGAGCTCCAAATTAGCAAAATGACCTAAAAATAATGACACAACACTACGTGGCTTCCCAACAGATCTAAAAACCATGTTTCTAATTTTATTTAAAAAGGGATGTCTGCTGTCTGCAAAATCCACTTATTTTGAATGTAAAATCTGTAGAACACATGTACATCAGCAGCTTTGGATCATCCATAAAGAAACACAACCAGATGCATATGTGTTGCACATGAGCACAGTCATAATGCATTATACGATGTCAGCGGTAATACTAAGCAGCAGAATGCAGCACTTGACGTCAAATCCAATTGATGGTTTCTTTATTGTTATCAGCAGGAGAGTAAACCCAGTCTCAGAGCAACAGCATGTTTGTGTTTATGGACGTGTGTGTGGTGTGTGTGTGTGTGTGTGTGTGTGTGTGTGTGTGTGTGTGTGTGTGCATGTGTGTGTGCAGTACCTGACCAACTGGTCTGTTCAGTTCACTGTTGTAAACGCAAGGTTTGCTGGTCATCTGCACTGGAAAACCACACACGCTCTTCAGTTCAGCCTGCAGATCTGATATAAAGGTTGCCAGCACCCTCTGCAGGTCCACTCTGGGAAAACACTGTATTGGCTGAGTGCGAATGCAGCACAATGGATATCTGAGCAGGAAGTCAAGGACACGCATCTCTCACTGCCAAGAAAATAAAAATCAGTTCCCAAAAGAAGTGATTACAAAGCTAAAATGCAGCAAACATGACACTATTAAAAAAATAATAATTAAAAAGTAGTGTTTTATAGTTGTTGTTCCTGCAGTGTGTGGTGTTAAGGCAGGCCTGATTTAATCTCACAGAACTATCACAAGTGTTAAAATAGAGGTTATGTTATATGTTTGGTAAAAAAAAAAAAGTTCTTCGATTCATTGCACATACTGGGAAGAAACACTATGAAAGCTGTTATTTGTATTTTCTTATTATGCATATGATCATAATATGTAGGGTTGTTTTTAATGTTGAAAAGGTTTGGATTTATTTTTTTTTAAATAAAGAGGATATATTTTCAATCGAGTTTAAAGAGGAGCTATTATGCACCTTTTTGTAAAATAAGTCTCTGCTGTCCCTAGTGTGTATGTGAAGTTTCAGCTCAAAATACCAAACAAATCATTCATTCATTCATTTTCTTTTCGGCTTAGTCCCTTTATTAATCCGGGGTCGCCACAGCGGGATGAACCGCCAACTTATCCAGCATATGTTTTACGCAGCGGATGCCCTTCCAGCTGCAACCCATCACTGGGAAACATTCACACACACTCATTCACACACATACACTACGGACAATTTTAGTTTACCCAATTCACCTATACCGCATGTCTTTGGACTTGTGGGGGAAAGCGGAGCACCCGAAGGAAACCCACGCGAACACGGGGAGAACATGCAAACTCCACACAGAAATGCCAACTGACCCAGCCGAGGCTCGAACCAGCGACCTTCTTGCTGTGAGGCGAACGTGCTACCCACTGCGCCACCGCGTCGCCACCAAACAAATAATGCTTTATAATTCTTTGAAACTGCCGTTTTTATGCATTGATCCAAATTGTGCCGCTTTGGTGACTGTCGCTTTAAATTCAAATGAGATTGTGCTCTTTTCAAAAGATTTAAAAACAAGACTAAAGTCCTATGCTAATGATGGAGAGATGGTCACTAATGGGCGGGGCTTTCCCCCTCTGATGACACGTACAAAGGGATAATATCAATCAAAGTGTTTCTGCAGTGTTTAATACATTTTTACCATTAGAATCTGGTTAGATTCAGGCACTGTTGTACTGTTTTAACCCCTTATAAACGTGATTTTTGCATAATAGGTCCCCTTTAATTAAATTCATAGAAAGTGAAAATTAAGAAATGTATGTTTTTTATGTATTTATTTGTAACAATATCTTAAAATGTATAATATATTTAGTTGCAAATAAATAACTGTATTTTTACATTTGGAGCTGCTGTCATTACTGTATGAAGTGTGAAATTAAAAAAAACTCAAATATATTAGAGGCGACACGGTGGCTCAGTGGTTAGCACTATCGCCTCACAGCAAGAAGGTCGCTGGTTCAAGCCTCGGCTGGGTCAGTTGGCATTTCTGTGTGGAGTTTGCATGTTCTCCCCGTGTTCGCGTGGCTTTCCTCCGGGTGCTCTGGGTTTCCCCCACAGTCCAGAGACATGCAGTATAGGTGAATTAAATAAACTAAATTGGCCGTAGTGTATGAGCGTGTGTGCATGTGAGAGTGTATGGGTGTTTCCCAGTACTGTGTTGCAGCTGGAAGGGCATTCGCTGTGTAAAACATATGCTGGTTAAGTTGCCGGTTTATTCCGCTGTGGCGACCCCTGATGAATAAAGGGACCAAGACGAAGGAAAATGAATGAAAAATATATTATATTTCACAGGTTTAGAACAACATGACAGTAAATAAATGTTCCCTCCTGTACTATCAACTACTAAAAATGGACTGCCTTCAGTTTTCAAGAAATTCTGATTAAAAATGCAAATCAACCATGCAAATAACCATTATGATCATAATTGTACACCATGAAGAAAATGAAACATTGGATGAATAAATATTGTCTTGTGACTTGAATGTATACTTGCTGGTTCAGTTTATACAGCTCACTATGTAGTAAGCAGAATGCTAGTTTTACAGTCAGAACAGCCTCAAACATACTCATAAATTAATTTCAGCAGCTGTATACCTGTCTGTCTTATGCCCACTAGGTGTCATTCATATGTTGGGTGAACATCAGTCAAAGACAAACCTCAAACCTTACAAATTACCATTTGCAATCTGGCTCTAAACTTTGTCAGATTTTTTTTCCCTAGCCTTTAATAATAATAACTGTAAATCGGAAAACAGCACAAATTAGCTAAAACAGATTACAGCACTGGTGTTTTTGACAAACCTGGTGTTTTTGAATTGGATGATTGATTGGATATAACCAATGCCTTACTCACAGGTAACTGATCACCTGCTTTTACTGAAGGATACGTGAACAGCTTGTCACCTATTGGTTTAAAGTACACACTGCAGTAAATCACGTCCTCGTCACTTGCTGAGGGAAGCTGATATCCATACTAAACCAAGAGAAAAGCAAGACAGAAATAAGAAATAATCAGAAAGACAGGAACATTAACACAATTAATGATTTTAGGTAATAGTGAGCATATTTTTACATGTTAGTTTGTAGTAGTGTATATCTGTAAACAAGTGGATGCTTTAAAATTAAATAATTGAAAGTGATTTCCAGTATAGAAATCGGATATATGGCAATATATGAAAAGTGCATTCCTGTATATGACATACAGGTTCATGTTTGGATTTCACATATATAAAATATATGTAATACATGCAACATATATTTCAAAATAGTGCATATATGTTTATATATGGCTATATATCAGATTTATGTATGGGTTTGGTTTGAACAGATCCTGTCTATACAATAAAAATGAGAAATCGTGCATGTCCGCACATACAGATTGAGTTTTATAAAGCCAAGCCTTACGACTGATTCTATTTGTGATCAAAGGTTACACTGTGAACTCTTATCCAAACAGAAGTGGATCAGAGTGCTCAAACACATGTACATGCAAATATGACTATATCTACAAGCACACACGCACTAACAGAGTGTTAGGAGAGAGCAGCACTTTCAGTCTCAGTAATCTATAGCATAAACAAAAATACATTTTACTGCCAAGGTGCACAGGCCTGTGAATAAATCAAAAATCATACAGTACTAAAACCATCTGCAAACTGTTTGCTTTAATTTAATAACACAGTAAAAGATTATTTTGAATGAGTTGTTGATGAATTATGATGCATTTGGTGGTTAACCAGAGAATATGTCACCCAACACCATTGTTATACTGACATTAGAGCTGCTTGCAAAAGTAAGCGTCATGATTGCTATTACTCATTTAATCTAATCTCATTAGATTCATCTCACTTTTATGTCACTCCAAATTCATGGGTTTTCCAGAATCATTAGAAAACAAATCAAGGCAGTTTTATTCAATCTAAGAAGGAGGGCGTCACGGTCGCGCAGTGGGTAGCACGATCGACCACAGCAAGAAGGTCGCTGGTTCAAGCCTCAGCTGGGTCAGTTGGCATTTCTGTATGGAGTTTGCATGTTCTCCCAGTGAATTGGGTAAGCTAAATTGTCCGTAGTGTATGTGTGTGAATGAGAGTGTATGGATGTTTCCCAGTGATGGGTTGCAGCCGGAAGGGCATCCGCTGTGTAAAATATATGCTGGATAAGTTGGTGGTTCAGTCCGCTGTGGCGACCCCTGATTAATAAAGGGACTAAGCCGAAAAGAAAATGAATGAATGAATGAAAAAATCATTGTTTGTTAACAGCATTCATGAGAACCAATGAGGTTTTTTCTTGCATGTCACGCATAAAGAATGTACTGTAAGCTTGGTGTGTTCTAAGAATATTTAATATTTTGCTTCCATAATCCAATATTGTCAATAAAGACCAAAATTAAAATAAAAAATGATTTGGTCAATCTCTCAAAATAGCATTGAGCCAGGCCACCCACAATGCACAAATGCAGAATAGTTCACCCAAAAAATTTCATTAAAATGTACTCATTATTAAATCTCCCTCGAGTTTTTCCAAACTTTTATTATTTTCTTTCTTCTGTTAAACACTAAAGAAGATATTTTGAAGAAAGCTGAAAACCTGTAACCATTGACTTTAGTAGGAAAAACAGATACTATGGAAGTCAATGGTTACAGGTTTTCAGCTTTCTTCAATCTATATCTTCTTTTGTGCTCATTAGAATAGGAAAGGGTAAGTAAATGATGATAAAAAAAAAAAATATTTTTGGATGAACCATCCCTTTAAACACACCTACTTTTCAGACCGGCGCACACATGGCTGCAAATGCATTTGTTATTTAAACATCTTGGCAAAAATCATACCTGCGCCAGGATGAAACTAACAAAAAATACTTGATTCGCTCATTGTGTCGGATGCATAATAGGGCCCTATATTTCACATACTTTAGGCTCTTTATTTTACAAATATTTATTTTCCAAATAACCACAGCGAATCATTTGGTTTGTAATGCGTACTGAACCAAAAGCCTTAAACTGAACAGTTTAACACAAATACGTGTATCAATTCATTACACCTTTAGATTTTAGTGTTTACCATGTTGCTCCAGTGCTTCTGAATGTCCATGTAAGATTGGAAAGGGCTTTCCTGTGGAATCCTGCGACTGACACTGATGATTTGGCCCTTCTTCATACTGTTCACACATACATACACAACAATGCAGGAAAAGTGTTGATTTATTTTTTAATCTAACACTGAGAACAAAGGAGATTATGACAAGGATTTTCTCCCCCATGATGTCCAGCGGGGCAGCAGTAAAGCTTTAGAAAGTAACCACACCACATAAAGTAGTCTAACTGCACATGCACACAAATACACACAAACCTGGGCAGAATGTGGCACCAGTTATTTGGCATGGCTGTATGCAGCACAGCTTCTTTATTATGGACAAAGTTTACCACCACAGGACCAGGGAAATCAAAATCCTGGATCTGGCAGAAGACAGAAGAGCATGAGTACATACCTCAAATATCAAAACTAAAAATATTGCAATCCAAAAAAAACTGTAATACTTTGATAACTGGTTTTATTTGTATCTGGTTTTTATTGAAATTATTCTTTCAAGAATTCAATACTAAAACAGCCACGCTAAATTAAAATTCACATCTACCAATTGATTTTATGCAAATGTGTGATCTATGAATTATAGTTGTACTGTATAAGTAGATACATGTCTTGTTTAAAAAATGTATATATTTGTTATGAATATACTTTTGAGATGCATAACATATTATTTAAATTGCTTATACTTGGAAAAAAATAACTTTATATTTAAGTTTCAAACATTTGAATTAAATGATCTTATATTTTTCTTATTCTACAGTATTAGATGCAAATTTGTTTGAAATAATATTGATATAACATTTATATTACTGTTAATCTTATGCAAATTATTGTAGTATTTATTTTTTATTAAATATATAATTATGTTGTTTTGTATGCATTTTATTATATTCATAATTTTAATAATATAATTTTTTCAGTCATATTTAAAAATAATTACATCCCTATAAATTTTAAGGAGTCAATATTTTTTATGAATTCTATAAGATTTATTTATGCATGTTTGTTAATATATATACAGTCATAGCCTAATTAATAGAACACTTGGCATATTTAAGGGGTTTCAGTTGTTTGTTCACACAAACATTCCTCCACGGAACTCAAAGACAAGTATTTGGCTTCAGTTGCAGAAGGTAGAATGTTAGTGTTTCCAGAAAATATACTGACACTATAGCAAAGAGATATCCTAGTGTAATTGCTGCGAAATTTGATATACCAAACATTAAAGTAAAAAAAAGTATGACTCACTTCACCTGATATTTATGTACACATTACATTTATGTTTTTTTTTTTATACATTTCATCTGAATATAAACAATAAATTAATTTAAATAATAAATTAATTATAAATAATGTCATTTCCGAAACAGACTGTTGTTGTAATTTCCTTTACAAAAGCATTGACAAGCTAGTGATCCAAACAGCAACAAATGATGTAGAGAAAAGCTCCTTCGCCTACACATTCAGCACATTCATGCTGGTGAAAGCTAGATAAGTGACTAAGGCATAGGGAATGAATTGTGGCAAAGGTTTAATGCTTGAGAGTGGCACTAAATTGGTTCATATATCATGTCTTACTTCAACTGGAGGAAGTCTGACCGTCTTGACTTCAACATTGACACACAGTTGAGTCTCAGTGATACTCATCTCAAGCACTGTGAATGAATATATAAGAGCGTGAGTCTGTGAGAATGAGAAAACACCCGTGTCGTCATCTGGCATGACTCAGAAAAGCACAAATGAATCTGGGATAAAGCTAAAGAAGTACATTATTCAGAACCAACAGTTAGGACAGCAAGACAATACTACAAGATTTTTCAGTCATAGTTTTATCTATACAAGTACTCAACAACCTTAGTCACTCCCTGTCATCGATCAAGAAAAAAAATTACAATGTGAACACAAATGGCAGGATCACATGCCAAAGTATACAGACGCCTCCCACCTACCGACTGCATTCAGTTTTCCAGAGTCACTGAGGAAATCTTTTCCTGGGAAAAGGAAAAAAAAGTCACTATTATTTATGATTATGTATAACTAACTGCATTGAAATGACCATGTCATGCATTAAAAACTTGAATTTTTGAAGATGTGTTTTAAAACCCATGCATAATCATAAACAAAGATTTTATTATGGTACATTTTCTCTGCTCTGCTTTCAGAGAGAGACTTCAGTGTAAGCCATGAATAACTGCTCAAGGACAGCATCACACACATTTTCAAGGCACAGCCTTTAACCCAAGGCCATCAAACTGTCTAATTATCTTATCGTAGACAGATTTTAACTTAGGCTACATCTACATTTATTTGGATGCATTTAAAAACATTGAAGAGATAATGCCTACCCTACAAGGACTTTGAAGACAGCACAAAGTCTTAAGTAACTGATTATGAGTACTTTTAATAAGTAGTTTACTCTAATAATAGGTACTTGATTTTTTGGAATCTGATTACATAATCCAGAGTACAAATAATCCATTACAACCTAACTCTGGCATCCAGGACACACTCATTTGCCATTCCCCGTATTGTCTAAAATGCAACCGCCCTTATGTTTTGCTGCAGGATAGAAACCACAAGTCAATTTTCTGTCATCTTTGAATGAATGTAATTTGACAGTTGTAAAAAAGTAACATTTATCTTTAGCAACACAGTGAAAGTGAGCAGCTCAAAGCAGGAACATACTGGTATAAACATCTATCAGTGTGAAACGAAAATATAGAGCAAAAAACATAATATAGCCTTATAAATAAAATATTTAATACCTACTAATTCTTGAATGAGAAATGAGTGAATTATCTGCTAACTGACTCTTGATTAGAAGCATCACACATAATTTCCAGATTAAATATCACTACTTTAATTATGATGTATTGACCTGGCACAGGGGCGACACGGTGGTTCAGTGGTTAGCACTGTCACCTCACAGCAAAAAGGTCGCTGGTTCGAGTCCCGGCTGGGTCCGTTGGCATTTCTGTGTGGAGTTTGCATGTTCTCCCCGTGTTGGCGTGGGTTTCCTCCGGGTGCTCCGGTTTCCCTCACAGTCCAAAGACATGCGCTATAGGTGAATTAAAAAAACTAAATTATCCGTAGTGTATGTGTGTGAATGTAAGAGTGTATGGGTGTTTCCCAGTGTTGGGTTGCAGCTGGAAGGGCATCCGCTGCGTGAAACATATGCTGGATAAGTTAGCGGTTCATTCTGCTGTGGCGACCCCTGATTAATAAAGGGACTAAGCCGAAAAGAAAATGAATGAATGAATGACCTGGCACAGTGATAATTAGATACAACTCTAAAATTAAAATACTTAAGTAATTAGTTGAACTGACCTAAACTTACACATGCTCACCTTGAGTCGAGGCAATAAAAATATTAGCTCAGTAAATGAGATCATTCAGTCTATTAGACAGCATGAATTACTCATGCTTACACTACAAATAAGGCTCAAGGTGAGTTAAGATTACAAATCAGTCCCAAAGTGGACTTTACCCTCACTTTACCCTACACTACTAAATGACTGTCTTGTCTTCAGCATGCAGAATCATTATTAGTTGAGTAAGCAGTAATGGTATTTTCTATTACCTGTCTCACATGAATCCACACAGACAAAATTCAGCTTGTCATTTTTGTAAACTATTATAATCACACTGAAACCCTTCAGGCTTTTAAATTAAAGGGGACCTATTATGCCCTTTTTTTACAAGATGTAAAATAAGTCTTTGATGTCCCCAGCGTGTATGTGAAGTTTCAGCACAAAATACCACACAAATATTTTTTTTATAACTCTTTGAATCTGCCCCTTTTAGGCTTTGATCCAAATTGTGCCGTTTTGGTGACTGTCGCTTTAAATTTAAATTAGATTTTGCTCTTTTCAAAAGAGGGTGGAGCTATGCAGCAGACAGCTATTTCTCACTCAGAGCTGTCTATGCTAATGAGGGAGAGATCGTCACTGATGGGCGGGGCTTTCCCCCTCTGATGACACGTACAAAGGGATAATATCAAAGTGTTTCTGCAGCCTTTTTTATCAAGTGTGATTATAAAAAATTTAATTAATTAATTTTTACAATTTGGCTGACAATATTCACAGTGTTTTCACACACTTGTGCTTAAACCCCTTATAAAAGTGATTTTTGCATAATAGGTCTCTTTAAGTTTTGACTCTTACCTGCTATAAGGTATTGGCCAGCTTTGTTCCATTTAGGGGCCAGTTTAGTCGTCACAGAATAAGACAAACAGTTCTGCAGAATGGCAGGAAATACCCGCTGAGGAGGGCACAACTACAGGACAAACAAAAAAAATAGATTATGCGACCAACATAAAGGCTGCATTAGTTCACACACTACTGGGAAATATGCTATTTTTGATTCTTGTACAAATATAATTTCTTAGATTACACATATATCTGACTACTTTTGGATTACATTTGGATTACTTTTGAGCTAACCCTTATTTGATGTCAAATATACTGAAGTTGGATAATCTTGTACTATTTTGACAGAAACAACATTATAAACTGACCTGTAGACCATGTTTCTCTGCAAAGGCCTGGATGAAACCTCTCTTGTGAAGTGTAGTCTAAGATAAAAGTGCAGTGAACAAAAAGAGTGAGGACAGACAAACATATGACATTCACGCTACATCAGACAAGGCACAATGTTAGTGATCATGAACTTGAAAACGAAGTTCATTCAGAACATTCAGCTTTTCAATAGAGTACATGCTGCCTTTTCCCTTTTGACTAGTACAAAAGCCATGGAAGTTACATAAGCACAACATAGTCAATTATTCACCAGTGTACCCACTGAAAGTCTGACAACACATTCACAACATTTGTAAAATGGGCATCAGAATCAAATCACAGGCACAAGTGAATGGGTATCATGGACATCTTGTTAGCTGCTTTTGACACACTGTGTGAAGTGCTGATTTAATTGGCTTTAGTTCAGCACAGGAAAGGAGATGACAGAGTGTGTGTGTGTGCGTGTGTGTGTATGTGTGCGTGTGTGTGTGGAATGTGCCTCAAATATTTTGCTTCGCACGAGATGTGCCTTAGCAGTAGCAGTGCCGACACGCACACACACACACACACACACACACACACACACACACACACGCAGCCACAAATGAAAAAGTCATGCATATGCAACACCACAAACTTCACTGACAGGTCCAAATGCACGCAAGTTGATCCACATTATCACGAACATGGAGGGAAAATGAAGAATAGGTAAGAAGAATGAGGTTAATGACAGGATATGCAATATAAATCAAATAATCCATCTGTCATGGAAGTTTTTTTAAATACATTTTGGCATTAATTCAAATCATCATTAAAGTCAATCACACTGCAACTTATTGCAAACATGCTACATTCTGTTTGATTTGGTAACATTTTTCTGAAATGACTAAAGGGTTAGTTCACCCAAAAATTAAAATCCTGTCATTTATTATTTACCCTCATGACATTCCAACCCCCTGAGATTTTCGTAAGATATTTTAGATGAAGTCTGAGAGCTCTCTCATCCTCCATAAACAGCAAGGGAGATGTTCAAAGTCCAGAAAAGGAACCAAAAGCATTGTTAAAACAGTCCATGTGTCTTCAACTGTTATCACATGAAGCTCCAAGAACAATTTTGTGCACCAAAAAGCTCCAGCGTCAGACCAAGGATGCACATTTACTATGGGCAATACAATGCTTGCTTGTTGCACAGCTGAATCTAATGGCAATACATCATACTGCCTTTAGTAAACATGCACCCTGATCTGACAAGGAAGAAAAGATTTCAGCTAACAAATTCATATTTATTTATTTATTTTTTTTGGTGACAAAAATGTTTTGGGGTTTCTTATGATTACAATTGAACCACTAAAGTCACATGGAATGTTTTAGGTTCCTTTTCTGCACTTGAATATCTCAGGAGCCTTGCTGTCTATGGAGAATGAGGGGGCTCTCGGATTTCATTTACAATAATAATATAATAATTTTGTCTTCAACTGTATGTGTGATTTTAATCAGCTGAGAACTGTAGTGTAGTGCATTATGGCTATGATGAGTAAAATAAGTCAGTATTCTATTCTGTTATATATGGTCCCATCTTGTGATATTATGTGCTGGTTTTGTTTAGATGAATTTGGTCTGTTTTGTATTCATATTTTATACCGCACTATTGTTTTTTGATGCGCATACATTTCGACACACCATGTTTACACTTATTCAGATAAACCACAGTAAAAAAAACATCTACACCAAAGTTTATTTTAATCAAACCACACCTGCAAAGTGTGAACACACCCTGTTCACCCACACCATGTCCTAACTACTTGCGATAAAAGGTATCCTTTCAACATTGAAAGGACTTTTTGTCCAAATTTCTTGTGGCTGGAATCTTGTTGCGTTGCTTGTAGTTAAGACACGGTGTTATTGTAAACAAAGTTATAACAGCAACAATGTTTTCTTTCTTCATGCACCTTTCGAGGAATAGAATCTAATAATTGAATTGTGTTACAGAAGGGAGGGAGCCCATTGCAGCATTTCAGTCTATCCATCTTGCCTGCATTATTTTTGTCAAAAGGTGGAGGTGGTATATATATATATATATACATAAAATTAATAATTATTGAAAAGACATAAGGGCATCCGCTGCGTAAAACATATGCTGGATAAATTGGCGGTTCATTCTGCTGTGGCGGCCTCAGATTAATAAAGGGAATAAGCCGAAAAGAAAATGAATGAATGAATGAATGAAAAGACATAATATATATCATACTTACAGTCATTATAACAGTAATGCCCCCATAATGGCCCAACACAGGTGAGGCAACAATGTCTGAATGCAAGAGAATAAGCTCCCTGAAAGACAGAAAGAGAAGTCACTTTTTTTTTCTGTGAAGTCAGTGGAAGTGTGTAACAACTGTGACTGATGCAGATTACAGAAAACAAACCATGGGGTTCATTCAGTTCACTGGCTGTTAAATAGACAGAACCCATGTGTCTTTAGTGCATTTATATGCTGTCACACATCTTGTCACATGACCAGATCAGTTTACATTTATCATACTGCAAATATGTTAAACATCACAATTGTGACTGGTAGTATAAAATTGACTTAATCGAAAACAATTGAATTTTAATGCAATTCTGACTGTTTTCCATAGGTCTCTAAGTGTAAAACCTAATTTAACCAACATATATCAAGGAATATGAAGTTTGTGTGTCTAAAGAGTAAACTGTGTGTGCTCAAATATCAAGAAAATACAAAATCGTGATTAAAATGTTTAGCTAGTAAAGTTATGAAATTATTATACTCATTTAACGTCTGAAAATATGAGGGTCTAACAACAACATATAATAGCAATTTCACATTTAATCACAACTTAAAGATAAAAAAATATATAACAATTTAAACGTAAATGTTAAATGTAACGTTATATGGAAAATAAGGCAGTCTTAAAACCAGTACACTTCCACACAGAACTAATATTTTAGATCATCATATTTCTCTTATCACCTGCAGGTTTTCACTTGTTTGTTTCTCAGCTCTCCTTCATCATAACTATTGGGGAAGAACAGATTTACACAACATAAATTCCTCAGGTCCGGAAGATTGAGGATGAACAAAGACTGTGGCCCACTTCCACTCATTCTAAAAGGAAAATACTCAGGGTTAATTTGCAGTCATTGATCTGTGACCAAAATGAACTATTACTGTTTGATTAGGGACTATTTTGGGCCAAATATAAAATGATAATGGACGCGCTCAGATTCCGTCAATACTAATTACTTAAGACAATACTTAGCAGTAAAGTACGTTGACTTATTATCTAAAAAAGAAAGAAAGTAATTTATTTCCTGACATACTTGATATATTAATGTAAGTATTAACTGAACTTAACCCCTTCGGACCCTGTGTCCATTACAATGTACATCACATGTCAGCCCATGTTTTTTGTGGTTCCTGAGCATTTCATCTAATTTAAAGCCTGCAGTCCATGAGAGTGTGGACGGTTGTCATCCAATCAAATGGCAGTAAGACTCGGCATGTTGTAATTTGAAAAAAATCCACTACACTGAAAAGCAGCATGGCATCACTTCACTCCAGACACAGACGTAAGCCACATTTACAATGTTTTTATTCAGATTTATTGATATGTTTGCCAATATTTCATAGTTTGTATGTAAAAAGGAGGGATTGCACTTACTAATAAAAGTTTCAAATCTTTTGTAACATTGCAAGCTTTAGATCAGGATTTTTTCAAATATGTCTGTCCATTAGGATGGACAATGGGTTCAAGATCTGCTACTGAAATTAAATTTCCAGTAATGCTGATTGAACTTTTTTATATATATAAAAAAAACTATATCGATGTACTAATTCATCGCTGAAACAACTTCATATGCAGAATATACAGAGCTTGAAGTTCTTGAGCATATAGCAGATGGAAATATCTCAGATGTGGACATTATGTGGAGTGATGAGGAAGATGAAGATAAAGTTTGTTATAAACAAGGTGCAAACTATACAACAAAAACCTCCAGATTAAAGTAAAAATGTTACAATCTTAATGTTTGTGATTTTGAAAATACGTTTCAAGATTATACCAGCAATCATGTATGTTTTTATTTGTATTTTATGTTGGTATAATGTTCGGGAAGTACAACTGTTCTGACCTGATGTGCATTGAAATGGACAATATATATATAAATATATATTCATTCATTCATTTTCTTTTCGGCTTAGTCCCTTTATTAATCTGGGGTCGCCACAGCGGGATGAACCGCCAACTTATCCAGCATATGTTTTATGCAGCGGATGCCCTTCCAGCTGCAACCCATCACTGGGAAACAGTCATACACACTCATTCACACACATACACTACGGACAATTTTAGCTTACCCAATTCAGGAAACCGGAGCACCCGGAGGAAACCCACGCGAACACGGGGAGAACATGCAAACTCCACACAGAAATGCCAACTGACCCAGCCGAGGCTCGAACCAGCGACCTTCTTGCTGTGAGGCGAACGTGCTACCCACTGCGCCACCGCGTCGCCATATATATACTTAAAGGGTGTTGAATTTTTATTATTTATAATTTGGTCTCATTTATAGGAGCCTCAAGAACTGTGAAAACATACTTTTACATTTTTCAGAAACTTGGAACATAATTCGGGTCTGAAGGGGTTAAACACAAATTAATACAAAGTAGAAATTCGTCCAAAAAGCTGTCAAAACAATAAAATTACAAAAAACATATTAAGAAAGAAAGAAATAAAGAAAGAAATGTTTTACCTCACTGAGTTTATTCAAATTCTGAGGTAAGTTAACGTTAAAAGAAAAGCGCGGTAAGCTTGAGTGAAAGCTCGCGTGACGGTGTTAAAAGTGAAAACACTCTTATCTGACAGAAAGTGTTAAACAAAACCAACAAACAACTTTAAGGGCAGCTAAAATAATCGTGACTAACGGATATAACTAGAATGGTGATAAACGGCGACGCTTCCGTGTTGCGTGAGAACTGCACTCTCGTGAACTTTTGTGAACTTCTTCGTGGGCTCCGGTGAAACCTATGGCCCAATGACATGATTGACAGCTCACCGTCCAATCAAAACAGACACGCTGGGCAACTCAAGCATGACGCCGTCCAATCACACTTCGTTTAGAGTGGAATGGGCGTTGCCCGGCGAGTTGGGAAATACAATTGTAGGAAGGTCCAGTGTGTAAGTAAGTTACGTGAAGTGATCGATTCGCAGGGAACTTTGGAGATCTTCTGTAACCATTCGAACAAAAAATACATTTAACCAAACCAATGGCAAACAACGGTACAGACGGAAAGGGTGTTAAATATTATCGTTTGTCAGAAGTGGAAGAACGGAACTCTTTCAAAAGCACATGGATAATCATTCATAATAAAGTGTACGACGTCACAAAGTTTCTCGAGGAGGTGAGTTTTTACCAGAGACATACAACTTCTGTTCTTCTGCATTGTTGGATTTGTTATGGCATACATTACGTGTATGTATTTGATTGTGTAAACAATAGTTGAATCGGTATTATGTAATTAATTGTTAAAACACATTTAATTTAATGCATAGAGTTATAATTTGACGCATTGAAAAGCTCCAGAGTTCAAAAGTTAGCTAGAATTAAATGGAGTGACCTTTGCTAAGTGTGCCCTCGAAGTTGGACTTGAGAGATTTAACGTTAAGTAACGCTACAACAGCTGCAAACCAGTGTGAAATTGGCAGTAATCGTGTCAAAATACAAGTATGAAATCATATGAACAGTTAATTTTGTGTTTTATGTATAAAGGGAAGCTTCAGTTGCATCACACACTGTCTTGCAGCAGATAACCATCATTTCTACTCTTTCCATGTTATCTAGATCTAGAGAACTACCTGGTCAAGTTATTTATTGAGGTAAAGTTGGTTTTATATTCGCACATTAGTTCAGTGACAGCTCCCTATATTGTTTACCATGATACTTTGAATATTCAGACTGAAATCACATGTAAGTAAACAACATTAGTACTATGTAATTGACTGTGAACAATGTTGTACTTTGATAGTCATTGGCTGCTAATATGATTTCACTATTTAGAATTTGCAATGAATACTTTAATGAAATTATATTATTAAGGAGAAAGTCTGAATGTGTGAATATAAAACCAAGTTTACATTAAGTTATTTTAATCTTGCTAGGTCTCAAAATGCTCAGGATATATTTTAGTTGTGTATGACTCAGTACATTGATAAATCAAATCAAATCACTTTTATTGTCACATCATCAGCAGCACGTGTGCTATGATGAGTGAAAGGCTTAGGTGCTGGCTCCAGACAGTACAAAATACAGATAAAATACAAAGACAGTGCAAAATGCAGACAGTGCAAAATGCAGACAGTGCAAAATACAGACAGTGCAAATACAACGACAATGTAAATTTGACAGCGATATGTACAATGAATAGGTGTACACATAGTTGTAGGCAGTATTATCTCAAGTATGGATTGAGACATATGAGCACTGACATATGAGCTGATAATTTCCTAGGCAACTGTTTTCAAAGAGCAATCCGGGTCAGAAGATAGATATAAATAAGCACAGGTTAGTTTCTGAGATTGATGAAGATGATGATGATGTGATGTGATGTGATGTGATGTTTGCTCTGGGGTTCACAGCACCCGGGTGGAGAGGAGGTGCTGCGGGAGCAGGCGGGTGGAGACGCCACAGAGAGTTTTGAGGATGTTGGACACTCGACAGATGCACGCGAGATGGCCAGTTCTATGCTCATAGGAGAACTGCATCCAGTAAGATGACCAGAACACAGTATTAATGTTAATCAGTGGTGTAAAGAACTTTTTCTTTTTCTTCATTCATTCATTCATTTTCTTTTCGGCTTAGTCCCTTTATTAATCTGGGGTCGCCACAGCGGGATGAACCGCCAACTTATCCAGCATATGTTTTACGCAGCGGATGCCCTTCCAGCTGCAACCCATCACTGGGAAACATTCATACACACTCATTCACACACATACACTACTGACAATTTAGCTTACCCAATTCACCTATACCGCATGTCTTTGGACTTGTGGGGGAAACCGGAGCACCCGGAGGAAACCCACGCGGACACGGGGAGAACATGCAAACTCCACACAGAAATGCCAACTGACCCAGCTGAGGCTCGAACCAGCGACCTTCTTGCTGTGAGGCGAACGTGCTACCCACTGCGCCACCGCGTCGCCCTTTTCTTTTTCTTCTTCTTTTTTTATGAAACACACATATACCAAAATATTGCTCTTCCTAAAAGTTAAAAAACAAAAGCTAAAAGATTAATGTCTCAATTAATGTCTCTGGGTTAATCTTAACTAAAACCATGAAAATATGTTATGTATATAAAATATGTATAAAAAGCTGAAATAGAATAAACATTTAAAGCACATCTTATTTTAGGTATTTCCCATGAACTATATATTTCCTGACATACTTGATAACTTGATGTATTTAACTGTATGATGTATGAAACTGAAATACAAATTATTTTGAAAAAAGATATACATGCAAAAGTAATAATAAAAACATTTAAGAAATAATACAATTCAATATTAAGCATATAAATAACTAACAAAACAAATCTTAATTTTTTTTTATCGTCATTTACAGAAATATCATTCAGTGTAACAATAATTTATAAAGCTACAAATCAGTCAGGCATATTTAGAAAGAGTAACATTTGATAAACATTTTCATTTTAGTTCCAAATACTTTAGGTTGATACTTTGCAGCTATTCTTCAAACCAGCCATTTGTCAAGCTTCTTGCTCATTGAAAATCAAATAACTCATCGTCAGTCATCCCTGGCATGAAATGCATGAAAAGTCAATAACTCAATGATGATTTATAGTCTCATTTTAGGCATGTTAACCTGTGCAGTTAATAAAGTCCACCCAAAATAAGGAAAACCGTCCAATCCCTTTGATAAATCTGCTTGGGATGATCTAAAAAAAGTCGTCTTCTTTTTTTTCATCTCGCACAGCATCAGACCTGTTTGTTAGTTGTTATATCATGAAATCCGAGATGTTTTCTGAGACCTACAGGGGCTTTAGATACTATCAATAACCTGGAATCCATTTTTATTCCTCCTGGAGGGCCGTTACAGGCTGCAGGATTCAGCACAGACACTGTATGACAGTAGTGGAGCAGGTTGTGCGAACTGAACTGAGAAAATATTGTAACTTTTTTTTTGTGCATTTTAAGCAGCATAGTAGATGCACAATTAAATAAATATATGTAAAGGTATTGTTTTAATAATATATAACCATGAATAAATATAGGTGGCGCAGTGGGTAGCGCTGTCGCCTCACAGCAAGAAGGTCGCTGGTTCAAGCCTCGGCTGGGTATGTTGGCATTTGTGTGTGGAGTTTGCATGTTCTCCCCATGTTGGCGTGGGTTTCCTCCGGGTGCTCCGGTTTCCCCCACATTCCAAACACATGCGCTATAGGTGAATTGGGTAAGCTAAATTGTCCGTAGTGTATGTGTGTGAATGGGTGTGTATGGGTGTTTCCCAGTGATGGGTTGCAGCTGGAAGGGCATCCGCTGCGTAAAACATATGCTGGATAAGTTGGCGGTTCATTCCGGTGTGACGACCCCTGATTAATAAAGGGACTAAGCCGAAAAGAAAATGAATTAATGAATGAGTAAATATTGCATATACATAATAATAATAATAATAATAATAATAATAATAATTAAACACCCCTTTCAAAGATATATTACAGTATATAGATTACCAGTTTATACTTTTGTTTTTGTTTTATCATACAATTTTTAGTCATCATCAAAAAATCTAAAACGTGTTTCCTGAGCATAAAATCATCATATTTAAATGATTTCTGAAGGACCATTTGGCACCAAAGGCTGAAGTAATTATTCTAAATTATCAGCTTTGAATTCATAGAATTAAATTACATTTTAATATGTATTCAAAGAGAAAACAGTTATTTTAAATTGTCATATTTCGCAATATTATTGTATTTTTGATCAAATAAGTGCAGCCTTGGTTAAATTTAAAGAAAATGTGTCTATATACATTTTTGCTGCTTCTAAAATGCATGTTAATTGAAATAAAATGTATATATTTTGTCAATCATAATATTTCACAGGTTAAACAAAAGCTGTAACATTATTTGATAACTAAAATGAATTTGAAAATGGCAAAAAATGAATTATAATAGTATCTCAATGATACTAAATAAACATTAGTGTGCTCTTTAAGAAATACTACTTAATTTTGCTTTGACGAAGAATCAAATGTGAAAAAATAAAGAGCTGTATAATTTTTTATTCACACCTCTCCTCATCTGTCCTTTTCTCAGGATGACAGGGACAAGATTGCCAAACCATCAGTATGTAAATCATTTCTCGAATCATCTTTGTCCACCATTACTTTATAACATTTGGTACCATCCTAACATGCATTTGCTTTTCTGCTCAACAGGAATCGCTTGTAACAACAGTACAGGAAACAACAAGGTAAGCTCTTATTTATGGCCAAGTATAATACGTTGTTATTGCAGACAAAGTTTTAAGGTACAGTTTAAGTCTAAATTATTAGCCCTCCTGTAATATGTAAATACTTTTAAAGAAATAATTCCCAAGTGCTGTTTAATAGAGAGATTTTTTGATATAGAACATAATATTTTATTTCTAATAACTAATTTCTTTTGCTTTTGCCATGATGACAGTGCATAATATTTTACTAGATATTTTGGAAGATACTAGTATTCAGCTTAAAGTGCAGTTTAAGACGTAATTAGGTTAACTAGGCAAGTTAGGACAATTAGGTAAGTTATCGGACAACAGTGGTTTGTTTTGTAGACAATTGGAAATAAATAAAATATCTTAAAAGTTTTTGACTCTTCTAAAGCATAAAAATACCATAATAGGCTTGCAGATATTTAAGAAACATGCTAAAAGGAACATTCTAGTTTATCTGAAAAACAATGCTGAAGTCTGATAGTCTGCTTTGAAAATGTGCGTTACCTGCCGAAACGCTGTCTTTGTTTTGGTTCTTTTAACCCACCCACTGCCAGTTTAGCCAATTATATTTCAGCACTCTGGGTTGCCTTGTTGGAAAACCGCGTATTTCATTCATTCATTCAGAAAGGCTCTCAAAAGCATGCGCCCGTGACCGAAATGCGACCTCCGGTGGACAGTAGCAGACTCCGAAATGAGACGCAGATTCAGAGTTCCACATGAGGTTATTAATTAGCAAATAATATAAATATTGCAAACGTAAACATTAGGTGAGCAGGTTACATTGTAACCGCGTGTCCTAACAACACGCTACGTGACGGGATTTGCAGTGATAAGCAATTTGGCTGTTTGCACTAGACGAAACACGACAGAAATTGAAATACAGCCATTCAGAAGCACAGAATATGCACTCACTCACTAAATAGTAAGGTTTATAATCTAATTAAAACATATTAAACCTCTTTAACGTTATTAAATGTAGATGCTGAATCACTGATATGTGTTGGTTTGCACTGAGTCACAGCCCTAAAGTTCAATTTCAAACGTTTATTTTATTTTCAAGATCTGAGGTGAACTATCTGCTGCTGCTTTCAGTAGTATGGCAATAAATGTCATGTAAAATGGCATTCAAACTCACATTATTAGCATTTAACACTGAATAAAGCACTTGAGGTGTACCTGAGGTGATCATTGTCAGTTTTCTGTTGTTCAGCTGTGAGAAATAGAAACCGTTTCTAATATATAAATTCGAGGTGTTGGTTGGAACAAAAACTTATTTTAGTATGGAAAATATTCCTTCTATCGCGTGCCGTTGCTTTTATATAGAACACGATTTAAATCAGTCTTATATCAGCCTTTAGGCTTGACAGTCAGGCTCGCTCCTGGTCCTCAATCTGGCAACCTGTGCTTGCGTTTGTTTTGATCCAGGAATGCAATACCTAGTTCAACCACTGGGTGTCAAACTTATTGCACCTTTAAGGGGGCTAATAATATTGACCTTGAAATGATAAAAAAAAAAAAACATTTTATTCTAGACAAACTAAAAGAAATAAGATTTCTTCTATACAACTAGAGTTTTACTTGTTTTGATGCATTAAAATGTGTGGTTAAAAATAACTACATTCGATTTTTATTTATTTTTTGTGGCAAGTAAAAAAATTCCATTGGCATAATCGTGACCTTACAAAAAATCCTTAATCCTTAAAATTTCATTCAGAATGATCCTAAAATGGTCTTAAAACCTGCAGAAACCCTGCTTGTAGGAAAATGTCCTTGCTCTGTTTAACATCACTTGAGAAATATTTGAAAAAGAATACAAATTTCACAGGATAATATTTATAAATCTGACTTCAGCTGTACCTGTGAGAAATCCAACACCATTTTCTTCATCAAACGAGTTCCCCTTGTTTTCCTTCCGAACTTTCCATTGTGTTTCTGAGGCAAGTGTCTAATTAATAATTCAAGCTAATTGCTAAGCGCTTTGTTCTCTCGCTTGCCTGTGGTTTCTTGTTTCAGCTGGTGGTCAAACTGGTTGATACCTGCGGTTGCTGCTGTAATCGTCACCTTGATGTACCGCATTTACACTGCAGAGGAGGCATGAACTACTTCTGCAAGCTGAACTACATTACCCATAATCCATTTCAGGTTTCCCCATAAAGATTCTACTAATGAAGGCAACTTTTGTATTAGTTTCGGTGTTTGTAATAACGCAATTTTTTTATGATACACGACCGTTTAGAGCATTATAAATATGTATACTAAAGATGAAGTTATGATTTATCTAATTGTTTTTCTGATTATGTAGTACTGTATATGTTTACCATTTATTCGGTTGAAATATCAATGCTGAATAATCTCACACATGCAAACGCAACGTTCTGTTGTCAAAGACATAATTCATTTTTACTTGATTGTTTGTCTTACTCGGACACGAGAGACATTACTAATGCTTATCTCTCGAAAATGTAATGAATAATATGCCAATTTATTATCGTTTATTCACTATTATGACAGATTCACTGGAAATTATGCAAGATTGCTTTAGGATTATTATTATTATTATTACATATTGACATTGTTTTCATGACATTTAACCACACAAGTTCTTATTTTGCATTATTATCACGTTCATTTGTCATCAAAATAATGTTGCATTGTTAAAAAAAAAAAAAAAAGTCTTAATTTTTCGCATGATTTTCATCTGAAATATGACATGGAATGTTCACATTATGATTGTACACAACCTAACCAAATGATCTCATTATTAATACGTGCTTAATTTCTTCTACAACCACATAGACAATCATCTAGAATTCTCCATTATCTGTAGTGAAGAGCAACACTGTAATATTTGTATTTCTTTTCCCTGCCGGTTACACATTAATGTGCCATTTAAATGCATGAGTGTGCCACCACGAATGGTGCTTATACATTCCTCTTTTTTTTTTTTTT
>CAIGQV010016148.1:286723-301448 GCA_903798115.1 Danio jaintianensis
AATGGTTACAGGTTTCTACCAAAGCTTTTACTGTCATTCACACCCTTAAAGGGACAGTTCACCCACAAAAGTAACATTTACTCACTATTTGCTCACCTTCAAGTCATTTCAAACATTTATTTTTAGTGAATAACACAAAAAAGTTATTTAGAAAAATGTTAGAAACCTCAAGGAAGTCAATGGTTACAGGCTTCTACCAAAGCTTTTACTGTCATTCACACCCTTAAAGGGACAGTTCACCCCCAAAAAAGTAACATTTACTCACTATTTACTCACCTTCAAGTGGTTTCAAACATTTATAAGTGAATAACACAAAATAAGTTATTTAGAAAAATGTTAGAAACCTGTAACCATTGACTTCCATAGTAAGAAAAACAAATATGAAAGTTAATGGTTACAGGTTTCTACCAAAGCTTTTACTGTCATTCACACCCTTAAAGGGACAGTTCACTCCCCCAAAAGTAACATTTACTCACTATTAGCTCACCTTCAAGTCATTTCAAACATTTATGAGTGAATAACACAAAATAACAGACATTTATTACAAAATTTAGAGGACTCAAATATTACATCAATTTAAATGTGATGTCAAATACAAAAAAATAATAAAACATTTTTATAACTTCATTATAAATAAAATATACATATTTTTTACATGCACATATTTATATATTTGTACTTTTTTAACGTCATTATAAAAAATAATAATAGAAAATATATAATAAAAAAACAATAATAATAATAATAATTAAAAAAATAATAAAATAAAATAAAATAAAATAAAATAAAATAGGTCCTTCCTGCAGGATTCACTAGGGGGCAGCAGCGTCTCAAACTCCACTCCACACTCTGGCACACACACTCCAGCACTCACACACATACACAAACACACATAGGCACACACATACAAATCCTGCTCTACTCACAGTGGGCGGGTCCTTCAACATTACTGGCTGAGCTGTTCCACTAGTTATGGAGGCGGAACCATTGAGTGACCTGACAGCCCTCTTAGCCATTCAGAGCACAGCAGGCCCTGCCTCATGTTAATTGATGCGGCTGCAGCAGGCACCCCATTGTTGGGATGTCACACTGCAGATTCCCATTCACACACACACATTACAGAGGTGTCACACACACTTTTTTTTTTCCTGTGGATCAACTGCAGACACTGCAGAAAAACTATGTAGCCGTACACCAGAAACACACACACACACACACACACACACACACACACACACACACACACACACACACACACACAATATTCCTTGAGGGAATGCAGATGTGCGCACGACACGCCTGTGACTAGACTGAATCACGTACAGTTAGCGCTGCTAATAATAAGAGATTCTGCAGGGAAAGGTTAACGAGGGCGACACAGACAGGTGAAAATTCATTCACACTTCCACGGGTTCAAATTAAACTTCTGCTGCACACAGATATATCCAGATATTTCCCACTGTGCCCTTTAGCAAACAGAAGAGCCAAGAACGCTGCATTATAAACACACAGCAGAGGATTAAGCAGCATTTCAGGTCAAAACGACCTTCGGATATTTCAAGAATCAGATTTACAGTGTTGCTTTACACACACTACAGCATCTGCGCATCCTGATTTTAATCAGTTTAACTCCAGAGTGTTTTTCTGGTGAAGCAGACAGGGCATTTGAAGGGCACTGTGTGAATTATTCAGGATTATTTGTTTGTGTCTTTAACACTATAAAACCTGTTGTATCATGTATGATATAGAGATACAGTTGATGTCAGAATTATTAGCCCTACTATATAGTATAAAGTACTAATAAATATAAAGTTAGAGTAATTAGGCAAGTGATTGTATAACAGTGGTTTGTTCTGTAGACAATTGAAAAAAAATATTGCTTAAGGGGGCTAATAATATTGACCTTAAAATGGTTTTAAAGAGCCCCTATTATGGGTTTTTGAAAATGAGCTTCCATGTAGTGTGTAGCACAGCTCTAAGTGAGTGAAAACATCCAGCTGAGGTTTAAATCTGAAAGTGCACAGTGTTTAAAACTATTGATTCTTTAACGAAATAGTTGACTCAGAGTTGAATGAATGAATCGAGTTGGGTTTGGATCTTTTGTTTGAACGCGTCTACGTCGATACGGTACATTGACGCACCGATGTGAACGCGCATTTGACTTCAGACCCTAGCGGAGCGCTGAGGATCACGGGACTGATCATGACGCGAAGATGACGATCACTGACAGATGGAGATTCGGCTGCGGGGAATAAAGGGTTAAAGTTCATTTTCACAACGACACCACAGTATAGCCAACCTTGTGCTGTGTTTGTTCCTGTCATTTTTCTTGTATTTTTGATACAATAACCTATGCTGCAGCGCGGAATTTGTCAGCCGTTTGCTAAGGAAGGAGCAGCAGAGACTATTATGTATGGGACTTTGTCCCAACAAACACACAACGTTGCCTCAACGTAGCGACCTTCCCACAACGTTGTACCAACCTTGTAAAAAAAAGGTTGCGGATCTACGTTGTTGCTGAAGGTTGTCACAACGGTGTCATAATGTTGCCATTTAAATGGCCGTTGCTTTAGGTTGTGCTTAGGCGGCATGGATGACCACTGTACAACATTTACTCGTCATTAATGAATCAGTTTACATTTCAACAGACCGTTGGGCGTCTCGTTCAACAATGACCAAGGAGACGTGAGTATTGCTTTATTTCTTCTTCCTAAATAAGACATCAGTGGTCATTTGTGTTGTCCTGTTGTGTCAAGCTCTGATCTGTCCTCTCTTGTTCGCTGCCTATTTTGACTTGTGGCTGCTGTGGATCCATCTCTGAAACTGGATTCTCTGTTGGATTTGTTTCTTTCTCTGACTGCTTTCTCCGTACCAACAACTACGCCTGGTCTCCGGCTGCGCTGCCCGGTCTGCTGTATCCTCCAGTCCAGAGCTTCGATGCCCAGCGTCTGCATTTTAATTTGCTTTCTTGTTTACTTTTCTTGTTTGTTTACTTTACTTTCTCAATTGACATATTAATTTAGCCTATCCTTTTAGTTTAATTACCTATAGTTAATTATTTTATATAATCTAAACATTATTGTATACTGTTTGCTTATAATTAGATGTATACTGTATGTATTAAATGTTGTGAAATATACAATAAAAAAGTTTGATTATATACATTTGTGTGGCATTTTTACACTTAAACGTTTACATATGCAGTTATTAAAAAGGAAAAATGAATGAACAATATTTAATATTAAGCAATATTAGAAAATTATTACTGCTTATCCTGTATTCTAGGCAGTATTGATAAACTGCCAATAAAAAAACATTAATACATGTAGCAAGAACTTTGTCTCACGGTTGCTGAATGTTACACGACAACGTTGCTACGGCCTTCTCACGTCTTACATTTCTACGTTGTAACAATGTAGCGAGCACGTAAGTGGCAACGTTGCCTTTGAAAAAAATTTACGTTGTACAGACATCGCTACAACGTAGATGTGTTTGTTGGGGTCAGACTTTGACAGGAAATTTTTCAGTAACTGAACAGTTGATATGGACCAGTTTCTTCTTCCTCCGGATCATAACATGTAAGTGTAATTAAAATTGTTGCCTCGTTTTGTGTAGTTTGCAAAATGTGTGTTTAATTGTGCTTTAGAAGTTATAATCGCCCCGCGCGGCTTGTAATCACTTATCTATTATAGATCAGTGCTTGTACTGTATCTCTCAGGTTAAACCTATTCACTAGAAGTTAAAGCTATTCACATATTGTGTCCAAAACCACGTTGAAAATGCGCCGCACGCTTCTTCCTTTACCGATTTAAATGCATTTTGTGCTCCTGATCCTCTGCTGTTTGTTGCTATGGCCACCATCAGCTGTTCCTCACACGCGCAGCGTGTTCAATATTCAAAATAGTTCAACTTTTACCACTGTGTGGATTAATACCGAATGTGTGTCGTTGTTATTACTTGGGGTTAGGGTTAAGAGTAGATTAATATGTTGGTGTTTAACTGCATTGCTTTATTGCATTCCTGCATTGGGCTCTCACACACTCTCTGCTACTTCATAGCCGTGGTGGGTATTTCTCTGTCTCGCGCTAAACCCAGTCGACCAATCACAACAGACTGGGTCATCGGACCAATCAGCACAGATTAGCATCGTGCTAAGCAGGGGTTTGGGAACAAATGAATCGCTGAACGAATCATATGGGAGTCGTTGGGATAATTAGGTAAAAATAAATGCATATTATAAGACAATGAAAGTGTTTATTGACCTTGCATGCATATCAGCCTGTTGTTGGAGACCCCCAAAACCAAAATATGACCATTTATAATGCAAAATAGGGGTTTTTAAAAAACATTTGAAACTTCTTTCATTCTAGCTGAAATAAAACAAATAAGACTTTCTCCAGAAGAAAAAATATTATAGGAAATACTGTGAAAAATTCCTTGCTCTGTTAAACATCATTTGGGAAATATTTAAAAAAGGACAAAAAAATCCCAGGAGGGGGAATAATTCTGACTTCAACTGTAGATGTTGAGTTCACTCAGGTGGGTGATTCTGTTCCAATCAGATGCCTCCCTGCCCTTGTTAGGGATTACAAGCCATTAACGAATCACTCAGAGTCACACGAGCAGACCGGGGAGCGAGGCGCGGAAAATGAAGCAATGACAGACGTGAGGGAGGGTGTTTGGCGTCGAGAAATCAACAAGCTTGGGTAAATTAAAGCAAACATTTTGCCTCCTACTAAAATTTTCAGAAGTATAAACAGACCCTGAAGTAAAAAAACAGCAAGTGAGATGGAGAGAAAGATTATATCCAGCTGTCTCGTCAGATCTTCTCCATCTTTCCTCAGAAACGCTCTTCCCTCCTATTCATTTGCATTTCTGGAGTGGTTGTAAACGGAGAAACACATCTGTGTTCGCTCTTGACCTCCAGCACCTTCAGCTCTGCGTTCTGCACAGGCTGCTTGGAAATTCGGTTTGTTCAAAGGAATAGTTCACCCAAAAATGAAAATTATGCCATGATTTATTAACCTCGAGGCCTTTAAAACTTTGTGTGAAGGCAAAGGGAGGAAATGTGAGTCTGTTTTCTGTGCAGATGCAATGAAAGAGAAATGAAGATTCCAAGCTTCAAAAAGAAAGCAAAACCATTTTAAGAGTATGAATGCTTGCTTTTCTGAAAAATAAATAAATAAATAATATATATATATATATATATATATATAGAGAGAGAGAGAGAGAGAGAGTGCTCAGCATATACAAGTACACCCCTCACAAATTTATCTTTTAAATTAATATTTTTAATAGGAAGCTGTACAATATTATATTTGTGCATATACATTAGATTAGTCAGTACTGAAGCCAAATCTGAAGCTTATCTAACAAAATACCTTACGATAACGGTCCAAAAACTAGTACAGCCAAATTTATGTTAGGGAAAAATATTAAATACAAATAAAAAAAAGAGGAAAAATCAAGAGAAGCAAAAAATGAAAAATTTTGTTGAAATTTCGTAGGTTGTAATTTATTTTTGCAATATTTTGCTTGAATTTAATTGTATTATCTTTCAATTTCTAAATATGTTTGGTGACTAAAATATTATTTTAATAAATATATCTGTTTAATAAATCTGTTTTGTTTAAATGCACCAAAATACATTGCCTATATTCACTGAGAAATGGAGAAAAATATTCATTTTCAAGATGGTGTGAACTCATGGGGTTGAAAATGGGGGTCAGTCGTGGTCTGGTGGTTAGAGAGTTGGACTTGTAAGCAGAAGGTTGTGGGTTTGAATCTCAGTGCCAGCAGACAATGACTGAAGTGTCCTTGAGCAAAACACCTTACCCCCGTTTGCTCTCCAGTGATAATTGGCCTCTGCATAATACTTGTAAGTCGCTTTGGATAAAAGCGTCAGCTAAATGTAATGTAAATGTAACTCAATTATGCTGAGCACTGTATGCATATATATATATACATATGTAAGGGAAACAAATGCAAATAAATAATTGACGAAAGCACATTTAAAAAAATCACAAAAGATAACACTGAATATTAATAAAGAATACTGGGTTGTTATTATTACAAAACTATAGTAAATGTAAGTACTAAAATTATAAAACTAAAGATAAACAAATCTAGTAAACAAATAGAATAAAACAAAAAATAAAAGCATACAGTCCAATCACACTTACATTAAATATTAAAAAATACAACTGAAAAGATGAAAATATTATGACAGAATATAAGTTTAAGTATGAAAAATAAATAATAATAATAGAAAATGTTATATTTATATTTTATATTTATTAAATACATATTAAAGTATATACACTTAAGGTTGAGAACTAAAATTACCCAAATTAAAGCTGAAATAAAAATAAAGCTCAATGCGAAACAGAAACTATAAATAAAATACAAGACAAAATTGATAAAAAATTACACTAAACATTACAATGAAAACAAAGTAGGCAAGGTAAAATAATATTAAGTACTGTAACAGTACTTAAATTGATACTTAAAACTTAAAAATAGAAGAAATATGATTATTGTCAATGATTAAGAATTGAAATGTTTTTCTTTCTGATGACTCTGAACTCCTGATGATCTCATTAAATTGATTTCTACTTTTTTTTTTTTTTTGAAGCTTGAAATCTTTTGTCTCCATTTAACGGTCATCGCAAGAAAAAGCACAACCAGCGCAGTCTTTTATGTGTGTGTACCACATAGGTTTGCACCCCATCAAAATGACTAAATATAGACAGAATTTCAACTTTTGGAAGAAATAATAACTCGACTTTGACCTCTACGTCTTGAAAACTCTTGCTTAAGGTCAGGGATGATCATTGTCTGTCTTCTTTGACGCGTCTCCGCAACACAAGCGTCCTTCCAGTATCTGCAGTAACAGGAGCTGCAGAGGCTCATGGGAGGATGAGCAGACCATCAGCAGGAAAGTTGGTGGAGGAACGGGTGTTCAGGGGGTCCCAGGACTGCTTTGATTACCCCTCATCTTCAATTACACCTGCGCTGCACCAGAGCAGGTCGTGCCCTTCACTAACTGATGGAGAGATGGAGAAACCCCAGTCTGAGCCTCACACACACACACACACACACTATTGACTTTATTCTTCACGTACGAGCAAGGTGCAGCCACTGGAATCTTTTTGGCTCGAGACTTCCGGTCTCATTCACTTCCATTGATTATTAGATGTTAAAAACAACTCGTTATGCTGCTTGATGTTGCAAACTGACATTTTCTTATTATATTATTCTACTTTTTATGTATAGTCATGAACACACTTGCTTGTAGAGGTAGCAGTTTGACCATTATTTATTATTATAGTAATTTCTCTTATAGGCAACTGAATCGTAAGTTCTAAAACAATCGCAAAAATTATAATAATTATTTTATTCATTCATTTTCCTTCGGCTTAGTCCCTTTATTTATCAGGGGTCGCCACAGCGGAATGAACCGCCAACTTATCCAGCATATGTTTTACGCAGCGGATGCCCTTCCAGCTGCAACCCATCACTGGGAAGCACCCATAAACTCACATTCACTACGGACAATTTAGCTTACCCAATTCACATATAGCGCATGTCTTTGGACTTGTGGGGGAAACCGGAGCACCCGGAGGAAACCCACGCGAACACGGGGAGAACATGCAAACTCCACACAGAAACGCCAACTGACCCAGCTGAGGCTCGAACCAGCGACCTTCTTGCTGTGAGGCGACAGCGCTACCCATAATTATATTAATTAATTATATTTTATTTAAATTATATTTGTTCCAATAGCAGTTGAGTTCCTTAACAAGCTTTAAGTTCCCATGTATTCTGCTTATGAATGTTGTATATTTCTTCTGCTTCTTTTTTTTTTTTTTTTTCTTAAAGGTGCAGTACGTTTGACACCCAGTGGTTGAACTAGGTATTGCATTCCTGGATCAAAACAAACGCAAGTGCAGGCTGCCAGATTGAGGACCAATGAGTGAGTCCGACGATCGAGCCTAAAGGCTGATTTAAATCGTGTTTCATATAAAAGCAACGACACACGAGGAATATTTTTATATTGAAAAGGAGTTTTTGTCCTAACCAACACCTGGAATTGATATATTAGAAACGGCTTGTATTTCTTGCAGCTGAACAACAGAAAACTATGACAATGATCACCTCAGGTACACCTCAAGTGCTTTATTCAGTGTTAAATGCTAACAATGTGAGTTTGAACGCCATTTTACATGACATTTATTGCCATACTACTGAAAGCAGCAGCAGATAGTTCACCTCAGATCTGGAAAATAAAATAAATGTTTGAAATTGAACTTTAGAACTGTGAAATAATGCAAACCAACACATACAGTGATTCAGCATCTACATTTAATAATGTTAAAGAGGTTTAATATGTATTAATTAGATTATAAACCATTTTGTGAGTGAGTGCACTATTCTGTGCTTCTGAATGGCTGTATTTAAATTTCTGTCGTGTTTCATCTGGTGCAAACAGCCAAATTGCTTATCACTGCAAATCTCCTCACGTAGTGTGTTGTTAGGACACGGGGTTACAATGTAACCTGCTCACCTAATGTTTACGCTCGTAATATTTATATTATTTGCTAATTAATAACCTCATGTGGAACTCTGAATCTGCGTCTCATTTCGGAGTCTGCTACTGTCCACCGGAGGTCGCATTTTGGTCACGGGCACATGCTTTGAGAGCCTTTCTGAATGAATGAATGAAATACGTGGTTTTCCAACAAGGCAACCCAGAGTGCTGAAATATAATTGGCTAAACTGGCAGTGGGTGGGCTAAAAGAACCAAAACAAAGATAGCATTCTGGCACGTAACGCACATTATCAAAGCAGAATATCTGACTTCAGCATTGTTTTTCAGATAAACTAGAATGTTCACTTGTCATGTTTCTTAAATATCTGCAAACATATTATGGTATTTTTATGCTTTAGAAGAGATTAAAAAACGTACATACAGCACCTTTAATAGTATTATTTATTTATTTTTATATATCTTGTGTCAGCTTTTATGTTTGAGCACTGTAAAAAAATGCAGGGTTCCACACAATTCATTCATGTTGTCTAAACACAAATCAATTAAGTTAACTTAACAAATATAAGTTTATTGAACAAAAAATGTCAAGAATTGTGTTGTTTCAGCTCATTTGTAGTATATATGTATGTATGTATGTATGTATGTATGTATGTATGTAGTTTGTGTAATATGTAGTTTGGAAATTTGCATCAAAATTAAAATACAATTTTTTTTTGACATTTTGAATAACGTGATTAACCAAAAAGTTGTTGACCCCTATTGGCTTCCATTGCATGAAAATAACAACAACAACGAAATGCTATGGAAGAAAGCTGGGACTCGCAATTGTATAGATCTATAGGGTAAAAAATGGTTAAATTTGGCACCTGGATAAAGAACATTTTATATATTAACCACAGTAAATTTGGAGTCTCTGACATAAAATTCACTCAAAAATTATAACCAAACTGACCACTTCAGAAAAGTTGCCCATATTCAATATTCAATGTATTCAATACAAATCTACAAGTCACAGGCAGATGATGTTTAGTAGATTTGTGGTATGTATTTGGTGTTGTGCAAGGAACTGCACTAAAATAATTCTCGATTCATCAATAATGTGTCCCTGTAAATATCATTAGTGTGAAAAAGAACTTTGGCTCTCAAGCAATGTTTTAAACTTAAACGAAAATAGAAGTGAAGTAATTTTATTTGGGCACAAACAAAACTCTCTTTTAAATGTCAATGTGGGATCTTTGGCCCCACATATTACCCAGTGTGCAAGAAATCTCAGTGTTTGACAAACAGATCAGTAATGTTGTAAAATCCTGCTTTTACCACCTCATAGAAGTCAAGCCATTTTTATTCCAGAGAAATTTTCAAACAGTGATTCATGCCTTCATAACAACACGTCTGGATTATTGTAACTCTCTCTATTAGGGTATTTCTCTCTCTCGTCTGCAGCTGGTACAAAATGCGGCTGCTAGACTACTCTCTGGCACCCGCAAGTATGAGTCGGTAACTCCATTTTTAGCTGCACTTCACTGGTTACCCATTAAATACAGAATTCATTTAAAAATTGTATTATTTGTTTACAAAGCCGTCAATAATCTTGCTCCTCAGTACCTTACAGACTTGCTCTGTCCCTATACCCCCTCTCGATCATTCAGATCTTATGACCTCAATTTACTCACCGTGCCCAGAACATGCCTTAAAAAACGAGGTGATTGAGCGTTTGCTGTTGCTGGTCCTAAACTCTGGAACACTTTACCAATTCACATTAGACTTTCCCCCTCCATTTCTGTGTTTAAGTCTGTTTTAAAGACCTACCTATTTTCTCTCGCTTTTAATACTCCTTGATCACTGTTTTATTGCTTTTATTTGTTAAACGCTTCTTTTATATTCTGCTTTCTTCTCTGTCTTTAGCACTTCTATGTACAGCACTTTGCTCAACTTTGGTTGTTTTTAAATGTGCTTTATAAATAAATATTGTATTGTACTGTATTGTAAAAAGAACAACATTTGTTGGCATCGTACTGCCCCCTAGTGTTCATTTTACATACAAACTGCAATTAAGCTTATGTTGAAGTACCATTTTTTAGGGTTTCACAAAAACAAAACTTACCCTAAGTGACGTATTTCAGATTCACAAAAATGTAGACAGCGCCCTCTACTGGACTTTCCATCTGAGACGTGCAACACAATGACGTACCTGGAGCAATGTATTTTGCGTTTCGGTAACATTTTACTTGAAGGGGTGTTCATTAAACCTTTATAATCAGGACGTGAGATTTTATGCATACTTATAACAACTCTCATTAAGTGTCATTTGCTCAGTTATGACATTTTAAATGCAAAGATGACATTGTCTGTCATGACAACTTGACATTACCAAGACAACAAAACTTGTCATAAATCTGTCATAAACATGATTGTCATGAAGCCATTATAAATGTGTAATGAATTTTAAAACAGCGCCATTATTATAATTTATTTTACCTCAACTACAGCTAAATTTGTCATTAAAATGCTATTCAAAATATTAATTAAACGCTGTTAAAAATTATTTAACAGAGTATTGACACTTTTAATGAGACATTTTAATGACAAATACTGTTTGTTCCACTGAAAACGTGATCAAAATAAAATATTCATGACATATGTATAATGACAATCATGTTTATGACGGATTTATGACAAGCTATGTTGTCTTGGTAATGTCAAGTTGTCATAACAAACAATGTCATCTTTGCATTTAAAATGACATAACTGAGCGAATGACACTTAATAACAGTTCTTATAAAAATCTCATTCGCATTGTACACATTGATTATAAAGGTTTCATGACATTCTTATGAACACCCCTTCAAGTAAAGTGTTACCCACTTTTCCAATGAGCTCAAGCTGGCCGCATTACACACAAATATACTGTACATGAAACAGCATAATAGTGGCACTTAAAGTCTGGGTCAATCATGTCAAAACACCTTCAATGAGAAACTTCCAAAGCTGACTGTCTGTCATAAACATTAGGATCAATAAAGAAATGAAGGAGGAGTTATGACAGCCTGAGAACTCTCATACACTCACACACACACGTCTCACTCTCTTATTGTCTTCTTCACGATTTTAAATGCGTGGTGTTGGTGCTGGAGCTCAGGTCACATTACCATAGCAGTCATTGCAGTTTAATGATGCTCCTCCAGCAGCCGCTCAGATGCAGAAGAGATGAAAATGGGATTGCGGAGAAAACAACGCCAAAAAGCCTTAAGGCTAAAAAGCAGTGTGTGGGATGAGAGCCGCCTACACAAACACTACTGACACCCACACACACACACTCATTCACAAACACATGGCTAAGTGCGCTCCATCTCAGCCAGTCACACACACTCATAAACACACAGGCGGGTCAGAGGCTGAGAAAACTGACTTCTATATTAAATATGCTTCTGCAGCGCGGCTTCTGACATGGCGTGACCTGTTAGCGGTGTTTGGCAAGTCAAGCATTTCTATTACTATCGTTCACACTGAGGGTCAGACCTACAGATTCCTAAATATACAATGCCGTTTAAAAGCATGGTGGGATAAGAAATTAGAACTTTTATCAAGCAAGGATATGGTAGATTGATCACAAAAGGTAATGATAAAAGATTATTTTAAATAATTTTTTTATTTTAGTTATTTAGGGGTGGTGCGGTGGCGCAGTGGGTAGAGCTGTCGTCTCACAGCAAGAAGGTTGCTGGTTCGAGTCCCGGCTGGGCCAGTTGGCATTTCTGTGTGGAGTTTGCATGTTCTCCCCGTGTTGGCGTGGGTTTCCTCCGGGTGCTCCGGTTTCCCCAACAGTCTAAACACATGTGGTATATGTGAATTGGGTAAGCTAAAATTGGCCGTAGTGTATGTGTGTGAATGTGAGAGTGTATGGGTGTTTCCCAGTACTGGGTTGCAGCTGGAAGGGCATCCGTGTGTAAAACATATGCTGGATAAGTTGGCGGTTCATTCCGCTGTGGCACCCCCTGATGAATAAAGGGACTAAGCCGAAGGAAAATGTATGAATATATATAGAAATATAGATAGATATATAGATATGTATATTTGTACATTCCAACATGATGTTGAATATGAATATGTCTTGAGGGGTGATGTGGAGAGCCTGTCCTCCTCTGATGCGAGTCTTGTTTCAGTGAATCTGGGCTCTGAGTCTGGGCTCTGAGCTCCACGTCTGCTTACTGTCAGTTCAGACACTTCATGAAGTATGCATTAAACGAATCCTTAATGTAGGCAGCTCATGGAGTGCATAATGCATGATGGGAAAAGGCCGGTGTCCTCCAGAAAGAGCTGGATCACACCTCAGGGCCTCCGCATGAGCTTTCCACATCAGCAGAGGCCTTGGCCTGCAGATGACCTGAGAGACACACACACCGTACACACACATCTGCCCCACAGATTAGCAAATGGTTAGCAATGTCGCCTCACAGCAAGAAGGTCGCTGGTTCGAGCCTCGGCTGGGTCAGTTGGCATTTCTGTATGGAGTTTACATGTTCTTCTCGTGTTCACGTGGGTTTCCCCCACAAGTCCAAAGACATGCACTATATGTGAATTGGGTAAGCTAAATTGTCCGTAGTGTATGAGTATGAATGGGAGTGTATGGGTGTTTCCCACTGATGGGTTGCAGCTGGAAGGGCATCTGCTGCGTAAAACATATACTGGATAAGTTGGAGGTTCATTTCGCTGTGGCGACCCCAGATTACTAAAGAGACTAAGCTGAAAAGAAAATGAACGAATGAATGAATGAATATTGCTGCAGTATTAATTCAAATAAACAATATTTACGCTTTTTACTTTTCATTTTGCAGTGTTAAAACCTCAAACATGTGGGGGAAACCGGAGCACCCGGAGGAAACCCACGCCAACACGGGGAGAACATGCAAACGCCACACAGAAATGCCAACTGACCCAGCTGAGACTCGAACCAGCGACCTTCTTGCTGTGAGGCGACAGTGCTAACCACTAAGCCACCGTGTCGCCCCTAATTATTTATTATTTGAAGCAAACTCTGTTCTTTTGATATTTTTACTCATCATAGGACTCTCAAATAAATAAATGCATCATTTGTTTTGTCGTTTTCTTCACTAATAATGAAAGGAAATGGAAGGAGGGCTTGTAAAGGTTTTGGTGTCGCTGGAATATTATTATTATTATTAGTGAATTTTTTTTATGAAATAACAGTAATAAATCAATAAACAAAACTTAAAAACTTAGCATATTTGAAAAACACTGTATAAAATAGTATTTAAACAAACATATACAGATTTTTCAACATAATATTTTTAATAACTGATTTCTTTTATCTTTGCCATGATGACAGTACATAATATTTGAGTTGTGTGGAAACATGTATTTTTTACAGTGTACAATAAATGCCAAACACATGCGGAAACCCTCCAGCTGTCAAGCCTGACTGCTGTAGAAGAGTCTATGAAGGCTTCATTCATTATATCTGAGCGATGCTGACACTCAATCATGCTGATCCTCAGAACCAAGACCTCCTTGTTAAGATCTTCTAGCGTAACAAACCTGCTTCAGCTGTCTTACATTTCACACCGATGCCAATGAATGTTGTTTATATCATCTGGCCCGGCACAGCCTGTAAACTACAAATTAAAGTCGCCCCTTATTGCTGTGTTCTGATGAATAATGAATTACATATAAAAGCGTGTGGAAACGAGTCCCCCGTCAGCGGCTTTAACAAGCTCTCCGTCCTGCCGAGGCCGTTACCTTTAAAAGCGAACGGCGGGAGCAATGAGGCAGACAGTATCAGAGAGTCTTTCAGGCCCTGCGGGATGCCTGACCTTTAAAAAGCAGCTCCGCATCCTCCTCCAGTCAAAGCAAATCGCTGCCACATCACACAAAAATCTGCATTGTCGCAATTTATTGAAAGATTTGAGCATCCCGCGGGTTCTCAAGACAGCACAGCTCTCATGGACTCAAGATGATGCGCAGGTGTTGAAGAGTAATCACACTTGTGAAACACTCTACTGAAAGGAACTAGTGTTGTCACGATACTGGAATTCGGTACCAATCAGTACTGAAATTTTTTAACACGTACATTTCCCACTAACATTTGAGCGCTGTTGAGCACGTTCTTAAACATCGCTGATTTGCCGTTGTGTTCACGTGCTCAACAGAAATGACTGT
>CAIGQV010016148.1:343678-363691 GCA_903798115.1 Danio jaintianensis
TTTACTCACCTTTTTAAAGTAAAGTCAACTAATCGCTTTTAAAGCAACAGGTTTACTTGCCTTTTTAAGTAAAGTCAACTAATCGCTTTTAAAGCAACAGGTTTACTCACCTTTTTAAAGTAGTCAACTAATCGCTTTTAAAGCAACAGGTTTACTCACCTTTTTAAAGTAAAGTCAACTAATCGCTTTTAAAGCAACAGGTTTACTCACCTTTTTAAAGTAAAGTCAACTTATCGCTTTTAAAGCAACAGGTTTACTCACCTTTTTAAGTAAAGTCAACTAATCGCTTTTAAAGCAAAATGTTTACTCACCTTTTTAAAGTAAAGTCAACTTATCGCTTTTAAAGCAACAGGTTTACTCACCTTTTTAAAGTAAAGTCAACCAATCGCTTTTTTTCACAATGTCTGGTCACAAAAAGAAGTGATTTCAAAAGACCTGATGACTGATGCTACACTGAAAAAACGATTTCTAAAAATTGTTGGGTTGAATTTAAACAAACAAAGTTTAGTAATTTTCAACCTAATTTGTTTAAATTCAGCCCAAATAAATTGTTTACAACTTAAATTTTTTTTGTAAATCCTAGGAATCATCTTTGAATAATTTTTTTCAGTGTATGGAGTAAAATTAGTGTCAAAGTATGTCACTAAATCTATTTATAAACAGGCTCATACACACAAAACTGTATCGCATGTGTAGCTGTAGCAGATTTATTCATCGCACAGACCAATAGTTGATTTTATCATTATGATGGTAGGAAATATTTATTTATCAGTATATTGCAAACGATAAGACATCGCCCATCCCTATTCCAAGGCGAGCACTGACAAACTCAGTCACATTTCTTCTGGATGACAGAGTTCATTAGCATTAGCGCTGCATGTGCCACGTGCTAACAACGGAGCAGTCATTAGACAGCTAGTTACTAAGCTGTAAGGTAGCTACACTTCTGGGGAGTTGAAAAAAAAAAAAAAAAAAAAAGCGAGAAGGAAGCACATCTCCAGCCGTTTCATCTCCAAAGATGAGCAGTGTGGGGCATACGGACGCCCCAGTGCCACGCCAAGATCAAAGTATCGCCTGGCACCCGAGAAACCACCTCCAAGAAGAAGAGGCAACTCCGCTCTGACAGCCAAATCCATGCCTCCCACCATTTCGTGGGATGAGGAAGGAAAAAAACAAGGGAGGATGGCAGAGAGGTGAAAGAAAATCTGCAAATAATGAGAGAAACCCACAGAGAAAGAGACAGACAGAGAACGGCTGAGAGCACACACTCATGCGAGAGCTGGAAAATCTTAGATCACACACTTAAAAAACAAAAAAAACTGTGGATGACAGATGCAAAATTGTGTCTTGAGAAGGAAAGGGGCCAATTGCGAGATAAAGAGCGAGTCATCTTTAGAAATACCGCGGTGACAGACACTTCAAAGGAGTCAGAAAACGAGCAGCCGGCTTTGAAGTACATGTCATGTGCTTCTCCAACAGCTCGTGAGCATTAACTGTAACAAATCTGAGGTCAAAGCCGCGCACAACACAAATACGACATGCACAAATAACAGCGAGGCAAAGTCATACAGTATGTTCATCCTTTCTGCATGTAATGTGTATTATGGATTTTTAATGTTCACATGTATGGCTGTGCAATGTGACGATATATACAGCGCTCCTGTGAATGTTTTACAGTATTTTCTATAATATTTGTTCTTCTGGAGAAAGTCTTATTTGTTTTATTTCGGCTAGAATAAAAGCAAAAAAAATGTAAACCATTTTAAGGTCAATATTATTAGCCCCCTTAGCAATATTTTTTTTCGATTGTCTACAGAACAAACCACTGTTATACAATGACTTGCCTAATTACCCTAACTTTAACCTAATTAACCTAGTTACACCTTTAAATGTCACTTTAAGCTGAATACTAGTGTCTTGAAAAATATCTAGTCAAATATTATGTGCTGTCATCATGGCAAAGATTAAATAAATCAGTTATTAGAAATGAGTTATTAAAAAGCAAAGCAAGTCAAAGCAGTAACTAAATCAGCATACTATCATCTCAAAAACATTGCAAGAACTAGATGCTTTGTTTCCAGTGAAGACTTAAAACAACTTGTTCATGCTTTTATCAGCAGCAGGGTGGATTACTGTAATGGCCTCCCCACTGGCCTTCCCAAAAAGACAGTCAGACAGTTGCAGCTCATCCAGAACGCTGCTGCCAGGATTGTGACCAGAACCAGTAAATCAGAGCACATCACACCTGTCCTCAGGTCTTTACACTGGCTCCCAGTTACATTCAGAATAGATTTTAAAGTATTATTACTTGTCTATAAATCACTAAATGGCCTAGGACCTCAATACATTACAGATATGCTCACTGAATACAAACCTATAGATCACTCAGATCTTTAGGATCATATAAATTAGAAATTCCAAGAGTTCAGTCAAAGCAGGGCGAATCCGCCTTCAGCTACTAACAGCGCCCTCCGCTGCTGGAATCAGCTTCCAGAAATGATCAGATGTGCTCCAACATTAGGTATATTCAAATCCAGACTTAAAACACATCTGTTTAGCTGTGCCTTTACAGAATGAGCACTGTGCTACGTCCGACAGATCGCACTGTTATGTCTTTCTTTTCTTTTTCATTCTTTTAAAACCTGTTTTAAAGCATTTTAATCTGTTTTAATCACTGTTATTATTTTCTTATACTTATCTCTTTTATTCCTCTTTATGTAAAGCACTTTGAATTACCATTGTGTATGAAATGTGCTATATAAATAAACTTGTCTTGCCTAAAACTATTATGTTTAGAAATGTGTTGAAAAAAATCTTCTTTCCGTTAAACAGAAATTGGGGAAAAAATATACGGGGGCTAATAATTCAATTTTTTTAGATTATGCTCTATCGTTTATTAGTCACCAGGTACATCATTTATGGTAATACTTTTTCATAATTTATACGAGCGCAATATTACATACCATTACAGGAATGCAGACATAACAACATAATGAGAAAGAAAAGCTGAAAACCTGTAACCATTGACTTCCGTAGTATTTGTTTTTCCTATAATGAAGTGGTTTTGGCTTTCTTCAAAATATCTTCTTTTGTGTTCAACAGAAGAAAGAAACTCATAAAGGTCTGGAACCACTTGAGGAAAAGTAAACAGTGAGCAAATTTTCATTTTTGGGTGAACTATCCCTTTAAAATTCTCTGAACTCTTCACAATGTTCGATTCATCTCGTAGGCTTGACTGTGGAGGACATATGAATTCATCCAAAAAAAGGCCTTCAAAAATAAATGTTTTTATTTGGAAAGCAAATCTTCGATCAACATTACGACAGAACAGTGGCTTAGCATGTTTCTATATAAAGTACGGCCATCTTGGCTCATCGGTTTACATCATTTCTCATCACATCGCCCATCTGGTTAATAATAAAACCTTTACGAGTTTCTTTCCTCTGTTGAACACAAAAGAAGATATTTTGAAGAAAGCTGAAAACCTGCAACCATTGACTTGCATAGTATATATTTTTCCTACTATGGAAGTCAATGGTTTTTAGCTTTCTACAAAATATCTTCTTTTGTGTTGAACAGAAGAAAGAAACTCATTAATGTTTGAAACCACTTGAGGGAGAGTAAAAAAAACGAGAAAATCCCTTAAAATTCTCTGAACTCTCTTCACAACGTTCGATTCATCTCACATGAAGATTCATCATTTATCATCACATCGTCCATCTGGTTAATAATAAACCTTTACGAGGTTCTTTCTTCTGTTGAACACAAAAGAAGATATTTTGAAGGAAGCTCAAAACCTGTAACCATTGACCTCCATAGTGGTTTTGGCTTTCTTCAAAATATCTTCTTTTGCGTTCAACAGAAGAAAAAAAGTCATTAAGGTTTGGAACCACTTGAGGGAAGGGGCGGCACGGTGGTTCAGTGGTTAGCACTGTGGCCTCACAGCAAGACGGTTGCTGGTTCGAGTCCTGGCTGGGCCAGATGGCATTTCTTTGTAGAGTTTGCATGTTCTCCCTGGCGTGGGTTTCCTCCGGGTGCTCCGGTTTCCCCCACAGTCCAAACACATGCGCTATAGGTGAATTGATTAAACTAAATTGGCCGTAGTGTATGAGTGTGTGTGCTAATGTGAGTGTGTATGGGTGTTTCCCAGTACTGGGTTGCGGCTGAAAGAGCATCTGCTTTGTAAAAACATATGCTGAAATAGTTGGCGGTTCATTCCACTGTGGCGACCTCTGATAAATCAGAAACTAAGCCGAAGGAAAATGAATGAATGAATGAACAACTTGAGGGAAAGTAAACAGTGAGCAAATTTTCATTTTTAGGTGAACTATCCCTTAAAATTCTCTGAACTCTCTTCACAATGTTCAATTAATCTCACAAAGATCGCTTATAATTCATCCAAAAAAAGGCCTTCAAAAATAAGTGTTTTTATTTGGGAAGCAAATCTTCAATCAACATTACGACAGAACAGTGGCTTAGCGTGTTTCTATATATACGGCCATCTTGGCTCATCAGTTTACATCATTTCTCATCACATCGCCCATCCGGTTAATAATAAACCTTCACGAGTTTCTTTCCTCTGTTGAACACAAAAGAAGATAATTTGAAGAAAGCTGAAAACCTGTAACCATTGACTTCCATAGTATTTGTTTTTCCTACTATGAAGTGGTTTTGGCTTTCTTCAAAATATCTTCTTTTGTGTTCAACAGAAGAAAGAAACTCATAAAAGTCTGGAACCACTCGAGGGAAGGGGCGGCACGGTGGCTCAGTGGTTAGCACTGTCGCCTCACAGCAAGAAGGTCGCTGGTTCGAGTCCCGGCTGGGTCAGTTGGGGCATTTCTGTGTGGAGTTTGCATGTTCTCCCCGTGTTGGCGTGGGTTTCCTCCGGGTGCTCCGGTTTCCCCCACAGTCCAAACACATGCGCTATAGGTGAATTGATTAAACTAAATTGGCCGTAGTGTATGAGTGTGTGTGCTAATGTGAGTGTGTATGGGTGTTTCCCAGTACTGGGTTGCGGCTGAAAGGGCATCTGCTTTGTAAAAACATATGCTGAAATAGTTGGCGGTTCATTCCACTGTGGCGACCTCTGATAAATCAGAAACTAAGCCGAAGGAAAATGAATAAATGAATGAACAACTTCAAGTAAACCTCAAGTAAACAGTGAGCAAATTTTTATTTTTGGGTGAACTATCCCTTAAAATTCTCTGAACTCTTCACAATGTTCGATTCATCTAACATGAACACGCCTTATAATTCATCCAAAAAAAGTCCTTCAAAAATAAGTGTTTTTATTTGGGAAGCAAATCTTCGATCAACATTACGACAGAACAGTGGCTTTGCGTGTTTCTATATAAAGTACGGCCATCTTGGCTCATCAGTTTACATCATTTCTCATGACATCATCCATCCGATTATTAATAAACCACTCATTTCAGCCCTTTGAGGCAGCAGCTGACAGATATTTTCAGTGTTTTCAGCCATCTGGCTATAAGGTCATCAACAAGACAAAGCATTTGTGGAGAGGAAAACAGAGGGTGATCTGAAGCTCCGTGGTGAATTGTGCAGGACAATTAAGCATTTGGTCTATGTCACCAGCGTAGGAATGGCTGATTCATCGAGCGGCACGCATATTTCAGGTCCTCAGAGAGAAAATCATCCTCTCTGCCAACCAGCCAGACTTAAACATGAGCCACCATGCGCGTGACAGAGCAACAAAGCGCTTGTTGTGTTTTTTTTTAAGCGAATGCGTCATATTGTCGGATGTGGTTAAGCTGACCTTAAACAAACGCATAACGTGGCGTCCCATTGAATGTAGCGGGTGGGAGCGTGATTAACACACGGACAGCTGAGAGAACGATATTTATGGAGATGAGCAGGAACTCTCGCTTAAAATCTTTTTCAGCGGCGGATTAGATAACGCTTGTTCTGTAGGCGACAATTAGCGTAGCTTCACCCATGGGCAGTTAAACACACAATTAAATTCACCTCACCAACACCAAACATGAGTAATAACAGGCATCTAAAAGAACATAAAACAAGTTGTTTCGTTGGTTCTCCGAAGTGGAACCAATTATAATAGCTTAATATTTAATGACACCTTCAGCTGTGAACACACAGGCGCCGTTTTATTAGCTAAAGACGCTTCCTGCCCCTGAAATGAATTGCATACGCATAGCTGGAAAAAAATTATGATTGTGGACAAAAATACGATTTGTGGACTGTGGAAAACTGAAAAAACAAATGAGAAGAAAGACAGTGAGGGATAATATAAGACAAGGACAGAAGAAAGAAAAATCCAAACTCTGCCTCATTGGACATATATGCTACAGCCTGCATTTATTGTGAAACTGCAAAAACATACTTAAACATACACACTCAAATTATGATTTTTGCTGCTTGTTCAAACTACTTATTTAAAATGAGCTGAAACAACACGATTCTTGATATTTTTTGGCACAACTTAATTGTTTTATGTTCAATCCACTTAAATTTGTTAAAGGTGCTGTAAGTTTTTGACTCTTCTAAAGCATAAAAATAGCATAATATGTTTGCAGATATTTAAGAAACATGCTGAGTGAACATTCTTGTTTATCTGAAAAACAATGCTGAAGTCTGATATTTTGCTTTGAAAATCCGAGTTACGTGCCGGAATGTCTGTCTTTGTTTTGGTTCTTTTAACCCGCCCACTGCCAGTTTAGATAATTATATTTCAGCATTGCCTTCATGGAAATCAGCGTATTTGATTGATTCATTCAGTCAGGAAGGCTCTCAAAGTATGTGTTTGCGACTGAAATGCGACCTCCGGTGGACAGTAGCAGACTCCGAAATGAGACGCAGATTCAGAGTTCCACATGAGGTTATGCAAATAATATAAATATTACAAACGCAAACATTAGGTGAGCAGGTTACATTGTAACCGCGTGTCCTAACAACACGTTTCGTGATGAGATTTGCAGCGATAAGCAATTTGGCTGTTTGCACCAGACGAAACACGACAGAAATTTAAATACAGCCATTCACAAGCACAAAATAGTGCACTTAATGCCCTCCAATGAAATGGTGAGGTTTATGATCTAATAATACATATTAAACCTCTTTAACATTAAATGTAGATGCTGAATCACTGTATGTGTTGGTTTGCATTATTTCACAGTTCTAAAGTTCAATTTCAAACATTTATTTTATTTTCCAGATCTGAGGTGAACTATCTGCTGCTGCTTTCAGTAGTATGGCAATAAATGTCATGTAAAATGGCATTCAAACTCACATTGTTAGCATTTAACACTGAATAAAGCACTTGAGGTGTACCTGAGGTGATCATTGTCAGTTTATCCTGTTGTTTACCTGTAAGAAATAGAAGCGGTTTCTAATATATAAATTTCAGGTGTTGGTTAGAACAAAAACTCCTTTTAATATGGAAAATATTCTTCAAGCGTGCTGTTGCTTTTATTTAGAACACGGCTAGTTAGGACACTTCTGTTGATGTTGACAATCTGGCAACCTGCGCTTGCGTGTGTTTTGATCCAGGCATGCAATACCTAGTTCAACCACTGGGTGTCAAACTTACATACTGCACCTTTAAGTTAACTTAATCAATTTGTGTTGGGTCAACATGAACTCTGCATCTTTTACACGTTTCTAGGTAAATTGAACACGACGGGGTACTACAACACCAACAACTTTTGTTCCTTTTTTACACTATTGATATTCACAGCGACATTTCACTGACGAATAAAGAATTATTTCTCTGCAGTTCTTTGCAGAACACCAAATAAACACAACTTAACAGGGTCTATGATTTGCAATAGAATAGGTTGTGTTTATCTCCATATAGACAACAAGGCCCGCCTACTCGTTGACTAACACTGAAACATAAACAAAACATACCCTGTATGGCTGCTTGATATTGGAAAAATCTGACATAGCGTTATTTGGAATTTCTGCAATATTTATTGCGATATGAATATAATCATTTCACCAGATGACTTGAACACCTCAATTTGGAAGGAACTCATAATTTTACAATGATTAGGATGATTTCATAGGCCAGATAATCTGCATAAGTTTATTTATTTTTTTTTGGTGAGTCTAACTGTATTTGAGTATGAGTTGAATAATCAATTGTAAGCAAATAAAACTGCATAGTCTTCGTTCATTTTCCTTCGACTTAGTCCCATTATTAATCAGGGGTCGCCACAGTGGAATGAACCGCCGACTTATTCAGCATATGTTTTACACAGCGGATGCCCTTCCAGCCACAACCCAGTACTGGGAAATACCTATACACTCTCACATTCACACACACACTCATACACTACTGCCAATTTAGTTCATCCAATTCACCTATAGCGCATGTGTTTGGACTGTGGGGGGAAACCGGAGCACCCGGAGGAAACCCACGCCAACACGGAAAGAACATGCAAACTCCACACAGAAAAGCCAACTGGCCCAGCCGGGACTCGAACCAGCGACCTTCTTGCTGTGAGGCCACAGTGCAAACCACTGAGCCACCATGCCCCCCCTAGTCTTCATTGTATAAAAGTTAAATGCAATACATTTTCATTATTATAATTTCTTGTACATAAAATATTTAAAGGCCTTAAAAACAAAGCAAACAAGCACTCTTTCACTCTATTAAAGTTAAACTTCACAATCACTCAACAATATGGTTCCTGGGCAGCTATAATTGCACCCAAATTTCCTGAGGGATGAATAAAGCTGAACTGGCCATTGCGGATCATGCGATGTGACTATTGCGAATGATCACATTGCGATATCGATGCTGAAACGATATATATTGTGCAGCTCTAATACCCTGTTTATCGTATTTTATGTTTGCAAAGACAGAGCCCTCTAGTGGATTTGTCAGTTGAAACGTGCAATGAAACATACCTGGAGCAACATATTTCAGGTTTCACAAAAATGTAGGCTGAGGGATAAGTTTCACTGAAAAAAATAACTCTTAAGATTTACTTAAAAAATCCTCGTAACAATTCAAGTTCAACCATTTCAAGTCAATTTTACTATCTTATATCAGGTACAATTAACTTGTCAATATCATGTAAAATTTACTTACTGTTTAACCTAACACACTTAAATTAATGAAGTAAACGTGAATTGATTATCTTTATTTTTTTTTTTTTATCTTTATTTTGAGGCTACATATTTATTTAAATGAACCAAGTAATGTCGAGTTCTTGTTTAAGCAGAAGAAACATTGCTTTTATCAATTTAAATAAATCTTATTAGTTACAAATTAGTACATTTGGTGTAATTTGGTTTAATTAAGACACACATTTCTAATTGAAATGCATAATTTCACTTTATTTTAAGCAAATTGAACCCAAGAGCAGATTTACTTTAAAAGTGCTTTCTTATTTCAGAGGTAGCGTTAGCACAGCGATGTCTCTCTGAGAGAAGCGTCAAACATTAATGCTGATAATAAAAATGCCAAGACCCAAAGCATGAGTGCTACTCCTCTGGAAGGTTGTAACCTTAAAACTAAAAAAACGTACTCAAAACTCTTCTTAATCTTCAAATTAATGAAGATTAAACTCAAAAAACTCTCTCTCTCAAATGTAAACACCTAAGATTGCTTTTATTTTCAAAATATTAATATCCTTGTAATTCAATCCCCCGCAAAACAGGCTGGGAACTACACATCCATTGCGACATATCCAACTATTAAAATTTACTTAATATTACTAGGTTTGCGGCGATTAGAAGTAAATAAATATTAATATTCATATTAATATGATTATATATTATGAATATTAATATTCGGGGCAGTCGTGGCCTGGTGGTTAGAGTGTTGGACTCGTGATCCGAAGGTTGCTGGTTCGATACTCGGTACCAGCGGGAATTGGGGGTGGGGGGAGTGAATGACCAGCACTCTCCACCACCCTCAATACCACGACTGAGGTGAGTCCCTTGAGCAAGGCACCGTTCCCCCCAACTGCTCCCCGGGCGCCGCAGCATGGCTGCCCACTGCTCCGGGTGTGTGTTCACTGTATGTGTGTGTTCACTAACTGTGTGTGTGCACTTGGATGGGTTAAATGCAGAGCACAAATTCCAAGTATGGGACACCATACTTGGCCACTTCACTTCACTTCACTTCACTTCACTTATTTAACTCTTTCTACTCATTTCATTTATTACATGAAGTAAATGTGTAAATATGAAGTATTTACTTAGAAAATTCTAGTTATCGCTGACACTTAATATTACAATTAAAAATTTATTAGATTTTACTACATCAAACAGTAATTTCTTTCAGTGAGTGGCAAAAACAATTATACTCAAGAGATAAGATGAGAATTAAAGAGAAGTGAAGAGACAAAAGGAGAAGAGACCAGATGAGACATGCAGAGGAGAAATGGGAGAAAAAAAAAGAAGTTAAACACAAATATATGAAAAAAAAGAAGAGAAAAACAAGATATGAGATGGTAAAGAAAGAACGCATGCAAACACTGTTAAAAAATGGCAGCGTTTTACCAGTTAAAATGCTACAATAAAAATCTGTTACCTGATTAACAGCAAGTTTCTGCAATATAAATGGTGAATAACTGTAAATTGACTTTCCAAAAATTCCCTGCATTACACTTCACTTTTGTTTTCTTCCCATCGGTTAAGTACGTTAGAGATTTATGTTACATCTAATTATGTTTATTGCATTACTTTAGTCTTGTGTACTACCATGATGGTGTTTGAGGATAAGGAAACAAATGGAGAAGCAGACGAGGAAGAGGGTGGAGTATGAGCAATGAGAAAAAGAGAGAAAAACAAGCAGAGAAACAAGAAGAGATTTGAAGAGACAAGAAGAGACGAGAAGACAAATAGAGAAAGCAATAAGAACTACAGAGAGAGGAGTCTTGAGGGTCAACACAAGAACGAAAAGAAAAAAAATGATTGATGAGGAGGGGGGAAATCTGAAGTAAAATAAAAAAAGAGACGAGGTGCACTTCTTTATTTATTTGCATTGATGCTTCGATGGGGGAAGCACGGTGGCGCAGTGGGTAGCACAATCGCCTCACAGCAAGAAGGTCGCTGGTTCGAGCCTCGGCTGGGTCAGTTGGCATTTCTGTGTGGAGTTTGCATGTTCTCCCCGTGTTGGCGTGGGTTTCCTCCGGGTGCTCCGGTTTCCCCCACAAGTCCAAAAGCATGTGGTATAGGTGAATTGGGTAAGCTAAAAAATTGTCCGTAGTGTATGTGTGTGAATGAGTGTGTATGGATGTTTCCCAGTGATGGGTTGCAGCTGGAAGGGCATCCACTGCATAAACCATACGCTGGATAAGTTGGCGGTTCATTCCGCTGTGGCGACCCCAGATTAATAAAGGGACTAAGCCGAAAAGAAAATGAATGAATGAAGAACATTCATTGAGGCATTTCTTTGCACAAAAGGGCTCTTTAAATTATAAAAATGATTCTTTAGATTATGAAAATGTTCTTACCACAACAAGAACAATGGTTATCTGAAGAACTGTTCACAAAAAATGTTATTGGAGTGCTTCTATGATTGGGAAAGTGACTTTTTGGCTCTTCCATGGCACCTTTATTTTCAAGTAGGTATCGCTGCAGCCTGGAGACCTCCAAGTGGGAGGGATTTTACTGCAAGTAGGCTGGGTGATCTCCAAGTGGGAGGGACTTACGCCACAAGTGGGCTGTGATGCTGTAGGTGTAGTAGACATTAATAAAACACAACAGATTACTGTGAGGTTGAGTTTAGGGTTGGGGTAGGTGTAGACATTCATAAAACACAATAGGTTGGATTCTGTGTCACACAAAAGACATTAATCAAATGAAAACTCCAGGTTTGTACAGCCCTTTGGAGCTCAAGTCCCACCCACTTGGAGCTGGCTCCGACCTCTGTTTATACCTTTCTCTTAATTTTTACATTTTTAACCCTCTACTGCATGCATTATGATAGATCTATAAAAATATATATATAAATTTGACTGTTTTTCTTTTCTTATAATGGCTTAACTTGAAGTGCTGTAAAAAAAAAAATGTGGATTTTTTTTTTAAGGTACTTTATGATATGTTGCCATATGGCAACAACGTCCAAAAGTGGATCTAACTTAGAAATTTCAAATTTAGAACTTTCCTTATAATTAATAATTTTGTTGTTTGAAATGATTTAATTGGTGTTGCAGTATTATGAGCTTTAACACAGAACTTATAAATCACACCTTATACACACTTTCCAACAACTGTTCCTCCAACAGCTTTCATTTATTCCATTCTTTTTTGCTGAATATTATTGAAAACAAACATAATATTGTATTATCATGTATACAACATACAGCAAATATAAATATTTTCTCCAGTAAATATTATAACAAATAAATAACAAGTCTAGTATATCCAGATGCATCAGAATAATGTAGCTACTAGCTAACAATGTTTATATATTATACTATATACTATACTACGCCTGTCTTATATGCCTCTGAGCTAACTTACCTGAACTGTCTCCATCACTGCTCTTATCAAATGTCCAATCTGCATCATTCTCATGGTCACTAAAACCCATCTCATCCTCACTGTCATCTGCAGGAAGAGCCAGTTCTGTCCTTTTCTTCTTTCACCTAGCATAGAATATGGTGGTCCTCACTAATACACTGTTCCCTGTATTTATATCTAATCAAAAGTATTGCCATTAAAATTTGATTTTATCCATAATGCAAATGCCATTAACATATGACTAATCAACATTATATTACTTGCATTCATGTTGTTATTGTTACAACTTAAAAGATCACAGCTGACCTTGCTAACCAGCTAACCCATTGCAATATTGCACATTCCACTATTGGACAGTGTTGCCATTTGGCAACACATACATTTGATCGATTTACAAAAAACTAATTTGATAAAAACTTTGAGTTGTGACTATGTCATCATAACTTACTGGAGGTGATGTCTCAGATTTTTTTGTGGATCTGACATAATTTGATCCTTTGTTTTTATTGACATTTACACTTGCATTCAGCAACTACTCACAATAAACACCAGTCTGTCAGAAATCACGCCACAGAAAAACACTGCACGTCATGTGACTTAACCAAAGCACATCATTGGCTGAACTAAGGTCCTCTCTTTCCAACAAAAAAATGAGAGAGTTGGTCTTAAAGAAACAGTGGCAGGGAAATGAACATAAATATCATGTTGCCATATGTCAACACCGTGCGGTAGAGGGTTAAAAAGAGCAGTAGAATAACCAAAAAAACGAAAAAAACAAAACAAAACAGAAGACATAAGAAAAATAAGACACAATGAAGGGAGAAGGAGAAATAAGACAAGTTGAGCAAGTGAGAGACAAGAATTGACAAGAAAACACTAATAAAAGAAATAAAGGTTCCAAAGTTCAATAGAACCATCAATCCCAATATTAAAAATGTTAGTTTTTTTGACCAGGCTTCTGAAGGAAGAAGACAAGGGGCAAGATCTGAAGAAGAACAAATTGATTTTTATATGAAAACAAAAGGAGAAGGAAAAAGAGAACAAGAAGAGGGCGCTAGCAAGAAAAGTAGAAAAAAGAGGAGAAATTAGAGACTAAGAATAAAAATACAAGGGAAGTGAAACAAAACATGAAAAGAAGAGACAAAGAAAGATAAAAAGGCACAGAAAAAGAGTCCTGAAGAGAAGAAAAAAGACAAGAAAAACAGATGAGAAGTGAAACTAAATGTGAATAAAAAGAAAGAGTCAAGTGAAGAAGAGATACAAGAAGAAAACATGAAGCTTTGAATTAAGAACACATGACACGAGGAGAGAAGAAAGGAGAAATTAAACCAAAGTCAAGGAGAGACCAGAGAAAATGACATAAAGACAGAAGGGAAAGGATGAGAAGAGAAAAAAGAGAGAAGTAGATGAATCAATCAGGAACCCTCAAGGAGGTACAAAGAAACAAGATGAACATTGGAGAGAAATAAGAGAACAAAAAGCATGGAGAGAAAAAACTCTAATGTGAAGTAAACAGAAGAGAACAGCACGTCAAATGAAGGAGAGAAAAGGAGCGATGCGAAGAAACTAAACGAAAGAGAGGAGAGGAGAGACGAGTCTGAAACACTGTGATGTCAAAGCCTGAGCTGGAGATGAAGAGAGTTTCTCTCAGAGACCAAACCCGCTGAGATGCTACTGAAGCTCAGCATTAATACCCAAACCTCAAAATTACCGCTGGAGCTCTAAGACTCAACGGAGAGAAGCGACAGCCCATTATCATCCGCTTCACTTTCAGCAATCATATCACCTGCCCACATGCTTATTCGTGCTTGTGAAGACGCCAGTAACACAGTGCTGGAAACAATTGGGTGGAAATAAAGAACTCAGAATATAAAAAAACCCTGAAATTAGAAATTCCAGTTTTACTTCCTGGACAGATCTACTCAGGTTGCAATGGAACTGTTATTAACCACCATTGACCCTCAAACACTGTATTTGTGGCGGAGATTGGAAGAGTTAGGTGGGTCACACTTTTTTTAAGGTACACTTCTCGCTATTAAGTAGTCCTTGATTCACAGCAAACACAGAGAACCATGTCACTTGCTCTACTCACAGGATGTTTTTTACCTCATGCTAATTTTTTAGTTCAAGTCGGATTACTTGAACTTGCGCAGTACATGGGATTGAGGAGAACTCCACGAGTTCACGGCAAACACATCACTCATTCCATTTCACTCGCACCACGCCATGATTCATTCATTTTTATTCATTTTCTTTTCGGCTTAGTCCCTTTATTAATCAGGGGTCGCCACAGCGGAATGAACCGCCAACTTATCCAGCATATGTTTTACGCAGCGGATGCCCTTCCAGCCGCAACCCAACACTGGGAAACACCCATACACACTCATTCACACACACACTCATACACTACGGCCAATTTAGTTCATCCAGTTCACCTATAGCGCATGTGTTTGGACTGTTGGGGAAACCGGAGCACCCGGAGGAAACCCACGCCAACACATGGAGAACATGCAAACTCCACACAGAAACGCCAACTGACCCAGCCGAGGCTCGAACCAGCGACCTTCTTGCTGTGAGGCAACAGTGCTAACCACAGAGCCACAGTGCCACCCCTGCTGAAAAACTTCTCCAGAACTTTTTTTTAACTATGGGGGAGTTGTAAAATGAGCCCATTTCCAATAGTGTTGCTTTAAAGGTTGCTATTTTTTGACTCCCGCAATAGATTTACATCCATCCAAGGTCAAAAGCACTTTAATTCTTTCTCATAATCTCCACTGCTGCATCAGCTCTTTTCTCTTAGTGTCTGAAATTGTATTTTAAGATCCCTGTCTTTTCAAAAGCCTACTGTGCTCTGATTGATCAAATGGCATAGTCTGTTGTGACTGGTCGACCACCTTCATTCCATGATGGAAACCAAAATTAAATGCCATGCACAGTTAAGTTACTTTCGCAGCACAGAAAACGGTGTCTTCTTGTCTTATTGGCCACTTTTTGAGCGAGATGCTAATGGTCTAATATGATTCAAATATTTATGCTAAGCTTAGCTAAAAGTTTCCAAAAAACTGGTGTGTTCCTTGAAGGTTGCAAATTTTTTTTGTCTCCTGCAATAGATTTAATTCCATCTGAGGTCAAAAACACTTTAATTTTCTCATAATCTCCACTGCAGCATCAGCTCTTTTCTCTTAGTGTCTAAAATGGAGGGTTTAGGGACCTGGTTTCGCTAAGCCCTGCCTTTTCAAGAGCATACTGTGCTCTGATTGGTCAGATGGCCTGGTCTGTTATGATTAGTCGACCATCTTCATTCCATGTTGGAAACCAAATGGCAAATGCCATGCAGTTAAGCTGCTTTAGAACCACAGATAACAGTGTCTTCTCGTCTTATTGCATTCTTATTGGCCAATTTTTGAGCAAGATGCTAATGGTCTAATACGATTCAATTATTTATGCTAAGCTAAACTAAAAGTGCTCCTGCCAGACCTGGAGATCAGCTGAATGGATCCAAAAATGGTAAAAATCAACTGTTTAACTCTGAGGGGGTTGTAAAATGAGCCTATTCCCCTCCTAAAAAGTGGAATATTCCTATAAGTCCATGTTGGAATCCAAATGCACATTTAAAGTCCACATGAACCGGAAGTGGCGACTGTATTTTTTTTCAGATTGTGACGCAGTTCCTAGAGAAACACAATATTAAATGAGAAAACAGTGGGCGTGGCTTGTTTTTTTCTACTGCGAGCTGACTGGATGTAGTAAAGTAGGCATTTGGGGAAAGATGGGGAAAAGTGTTTGGGGAGAGTTATTACAACCTAACAGACTCCTCCTGCTCACCATTTCTGTTTGTTGTCAAAACTGACAGCTGGAAGTGTGTTAGCCACGCCCAATACCTCAGACAGACCTAATCTGAGAATTTAGCTGAAAACAAACAGTAAGTGCAATTTAAAATTTAAATTTTAGATTACAAGGTCAAACTTTTTTTTTTTTTTTTTTCTCTTAATGACATGCACAGATGAATTGTTCACCACAAAACTAGCAATGTGAGCTCACAAAATCAATATGGTTAGTTTTGATTTCATGTGTACTTTAAGTTGCTTTCGCAGTACAGAAAATTCTCGACAACACTGATCAAACTTTTCCAGTCTCCACTACAACTACAGTGTGTGAGGGTCAACGGATTGTTCATTCGGAGCTGAAAAAGATCATATTATGCAGATTTCTTAAAATAAATATACTGTAGGTTTGCGCAGAAATTGAGATTGGATTCATATCAGGCAGTTCAAAATAATTTAGTTCATTTTCTAGATACAATAATACAAAATGTAGTCAGGTTTAATGCAGCATGTCGAACGAGCATGAATAAATAAACACAAACAGAATTGAGAAACAGCAGACAGGCGTCACCAACTCAAGGAGTGGCTTGGCAGGCGAACACTTTTAAGGGAAGATCTGTGAGATTTCACACGCAAATCTGTGTGTCGTGTGAGGAGCGCTGATTTATCCCTGATCACTTATTTATCCCAGGCTTTAAAAGGTTTACTTCTTGAGCGCTTTATGAATAAGACAGAGCACAAATATGTCGTCATTGGCTCTGCGCAAACGGGGAGGACCGCGGGGAGGGTTATATTTAACAGGAAGACGCTTTACGTAAGAGCTGCCCTACTTTCTGCAGTCTACACTTGCAGTCTTATTGTTAAATCTGCAGCTTGTGCCGTCAAAAAAATAAATAAATAAAAAAAGCGCTTCCTCTTCTCTCTCTCTCTCCTTGTTGTGAATCTTCCTTCTTGGCAGGTCTGATATTTTTCGTACCTTTCGTCAAAATCAACATCTCTTTCATCCTCCCTTCTCTCTCTGACTGAATCTGCTTCCGGTTTTCCATCATCTCGCAGCCGCTCTGAGCATTGCTGCATTTCATTCAGTCTTTCTCCTCCCCACATCTCTCTTTCTCTCTCTCTCTCTCTCTCTCAAATTCAAATGAGCTTTATTGGCATGACTTGCACAGTATTCATTCATTCATTCATTTTCCTTCGGCTTAGTCCCTTATTTATCAGAGGTCGCCCCAGCGGAATGAACCACCAACTTATCCAGCATACGTTTTACACAGCGAATGCCCTTCCAGCTGTAAGCCATCACTGGGAAACACTTATACACACTCATTCACACACACATACGTACACTACGGTCAATTTAGTTTACCCAATTCCTCTATAGCGCATGTGTTCGGACTGTGGGGGAAACCGGAGCACCCGGAGGAAACTTACGCCAACACGGGGAGAACATGCAAACTCCACACAGAAACACCAACTGACCCAGCCGAGACTCGAAGCAGCGGCATTCTTGTTGTGAGGCGACAGTGCTAACCACTGAGCCACTGTGTCGATGACTTGCACAGTATTGCCAAAGCAATTATACAATACATAAAGAGAAAACGATAATAGATCTGTACAATAATGAAGTAAACAGGTACATGTATATTATATACACTGCTCAAAAAATAAAAGGAACACTTAAACAACACAATGGAACTCCAAGTGCTCTCTTTATTTTTTTGAGCAGTCCACTAATTACTAATAACAAAGTATTTAAGACATAAAAACATAAGAAGAATAAATAAATAAATATATAAAAATAATAGTGATAATAATAATACCAATTTTGTACAACAGTATAAAATCTATAATATATATATATATATATATATATACAGTTGCAATCAGAAATATTAAACCCCCTTTGAATTTTTTTTTCTTTTTTAAATATTTCCCAAATGATGTTTAACAGAGCAAGGAAATTTTCACAGTATGTCTGATAATATTTTTTCTTCTGGGGAAAGTCTTATTTGTTTTATTTCGGCTAGAATAAAAGCAGTTTTTAATTTTTTTAAAACCATTTTAAGCTCAATATTATTATTATTATTAGACTTTAAGCTGAATACTAGTGTCTTGAAAAATATCTAGTCAAATATTATGTGCTGTCATCATGGCAAAGATAAAAGAAATCAGTTATTAGAAATGAGTTATTAAAACTATTATGTTTAGAAATGTGCTGAACAAAATCTTCTCTCCATTAAACAGAAATTGGGGGAAAAAATAAACAGGGGGGCTAATAATTCAAGGGGTTTAATAATTCTGATTGCAACTGTATATAGTATAATATCTCTCTCTAACATAAGTGATGTATGTTTAGTTTAAAATTTGTTTAGAGAGAGAAACATTTTTTCCTTGTATTATGTTGAATTTTCAACACTTGTGAAAATACAGAAACTGTTAATTAATAGATATTTTTTACAGTGTGTCTAATGATTTTTTTCTTTTTCAAATATTTCCCAAATGATGTTTAACAGATTCAGGAATTTTTCACAGTATTTCATATAATATTTTTTCTTCTGGAGAAAGTCTTATTTGTTTTATTTTGGCTAGAATAAAAGCAGCTTTTAATTTTTAATTTTTTTTTAAAAACCATTTTAAGGTGAATATTATTAGCCCCCTTAAGCAATATATTTTTTTTCAATTGTCTACAGAACAAACCACTGTTATACAATGACTTGCCTAATTAAGCTTAAGCCTTTAAATGTCACTTTAAAAAATGTATCTTGAAAAATATCTAGTCAAATATTATGTGCTGTCATCATGGCAAAGATAAAAGAAATCAGTTATTAGAAATCAGTTATTAAAACTATTATGTTTAGAAATGTGTTGAAAAAAATCTTCTTTCCATTATACAGAAATTGGGGAAAAAAATATACAAGGGGGCGAATAATTCTGACTTCAACTGTATAATCGCAGAATAACAAAATATCGCAATGTTAGATTTTCCCAATATCAGGCAGCCCTAATTATGATTACAATATGCAGAAGCAAAAGCCGTACATGAGCTGTACTACGGTAAAACTCAGTAGACTTGAAAGGCTGAATTACAGCGAGACTCAAAGCTCTATGGAAACTGAGTGGGTGGGAGATTATTATCCTGTGGCTGTCAGCTTTTTATTCTGTCCACACTTTAACCCTTTTAGAGCTATTTGTAATATAAACGCAGCATGATGATAGAATATCCAGACAATAACTTGGGATGATATTAAGGCTTGATTATTAGATTAAAAAAGCTAAAGTGTGAGGTGCAGAAGTTAGTTGGTGGTGTTTCCAGTAACACACCATCAGAATCACACTAGTTATACAGTATAGGATATATCCTGTGTGTGAATATGATTGGCTTCTGTATAGAATAGAAATATATCTGGCTTACTACAATAATTACATTCCCCACAATGTGCCGCAGCATAAAACAGAGCACGGTGTAAGGATATTGTGTATCCCAGAATGCAATGCTCTTCATCTGACCTTCTATTTCCAATGTGAGGATTAAGCTAAAAGTAATATCAACTGTGATGCTCCTCAACTGTTTCTGGTCTAACAAACTAATTAATTAATCAATCAATCAATCAATAAATAAATAAATAAATAAAACATGCTAACATTTTATAGAAATGAAATTGGGTTCGAATTTAAAAATAAATAAATAAATAAATAAATAAATAAATAAATAAATAAATAAATAAATAAA
>CAIGQV010016148.1:421622-437728 GCA_903798115.1 Danio jaintianensis
TATATTATATTATATTATATTATATTATATTATATTATATTATATTATATTTTATTATGTTTTATTTTATTCTCAGATTTTAGCTTTAAATTGCCCTTAATAGTAGGATTATATACAACTTCTGCAGTCATTTGTCTTTATTTTATTATTATTATTATTATTATTATTATTAATAATAATTTTAATTGTTTTATTTTTAGCTCAGGTTAATAGCTTGAACTGAACCCGTTTTCATGATTACACACAGCTTTGGTGGTTCTTCATTATTTTATTTTATTTTATTTCATTATTATTATTTTTAATTATCAGGTTAATAGCTTAACTTGATCTTAATTAATATTAATAATAGATTAATTATTTGTAGGATGATAATGTTCGTTGTCTGAGCAGTACAGCATAACTAATCCCCTTATTTTAAAACCAAGCCTTACAAGGTAACAAAATATAAAATTAATAAGAATGGTAGAAACTGAAGACAAAGTGGGTGAGGAAAAAAATCTGTCATATTTTTAAAGAAAATAATAAAACAAAGATTCCTATTACAAATACACGTAATATACGAATAAAACAAACAGTGGTTAATCTTTCAGGTACAGTAGGTGTATTTAACAGTATCATTTAAGAAATTTAATGAACAAAACTGAAAAAAATGCATGTTTTATTGTTTTATTAGCATCAAATGGTGGATAGTTGACCCAAAAATTCAAATTCTGTCTTCATTTACGTACTCTCAAGTTGTTTTAAACCAGAAATGTGGGCAACAGTTGCTAGTCTCCACTGACTTCCATTGTATTTTTAGGTGAACTAGCCCTTTAATGAAAAACCACAGGATATTGTGTCTATTATAAAACCTGTATATGCCTTTAAAACCTGTAAATGTTACGCGTCTGTTTTCTCTTGTTCGCTTTCACTTTCCACACAAACACCAAATATCTTTATTTGAAAATCTTGTGTGGTTTTAACAGTTTTGGCGTGATCAGACGTTAAAGATAACCTAGTCCTGTAATTAGCGGCTGTGTTTTGTGTGTGCATTCGCGAACAAAAATGTGGAGGCGCATTTCCTGTGTATGTCTGCATGAACCGGAAGGTGCAACTGTGTTTTTTTTTTTTCGTATTGTGACAAAGTTCCTAGAGAAACACAATATTAAATTTGAAAACAGTGGGTGTGGCTTGTTTATTTCTACTGCGATCTGATTGGATGTAGTAAAGTAGGCATTTCATTCAGAAAGATCTGGAAAAGGGTTTGGGGAGGGTTTGGGGAGAGTTACAACCTAACAGACTCCTCCTCTTCACCATTTCTGTTTGTTCTCGTAGCGTTGACAGGTGGAGGGGCGTGGTTCAGTGTGTTAGCCACGCCCAATACCTCAGACAAACCTAATCTGAGGATTTAACTGAAAACAAACAGGAAGCGCATTTTCAGATTTCAATCAAAGATTACAAGGGCAAACTATTAGTTTTATTCTTAATGACATGCACAGATGAATTGTTCAGCACAAAACTAGCAATGTGAGCTAACAAAATCAATATAGTTAGTTTTGATTTCATGAGTACTTTAATACTTTACCAGCATGGCTAAACTAACCTACTTGTGACAATTTGAATAAGTGCCGCGAGTGTAACTCTACCACTGAGTTAATACAATGTGTTGTACACCAGCGATATTGAGACCAGGGTGCGAACTACGGGGGAGCTCGGCTCCCCTAAATAAGGCATGGGCTCCTCTGAAAACATGATTTGTGAAATTTTGGGGGTGTCAAAAATATTGACAATGTGTTATGTTGACGTGCAGTTTCAGTATTGTGTAATGTGATCATGGATTATTATGTGTAAAAGTGCAAATATATCATTCATTCATGCATGATGGCGATTTACACCTGACTTAGAAAAAAAGATAACTCCACATGCTGTTCTTGTCATGAGCATCAAGGTGTGGGGGCGCTGAGGAGCAAAGTCCAGTCATGTCAAAGACTGACAGCCAGATCCCTTTATATGGACGTTGAGACACTGCTTGTTCATTTTCCGAAACAAATGATGTGACGTTGTGTTTCGTTTTATATGCTTCATACAGTAGGCCAATACAATGTTCTTTTTCTAAACACCGTGACATTGCTGTAAACATGTTGGACAATTAAGCTGAAATCAGGGTAAACTTGACAAAACGGAAGCCCTTTCAATGGTGTTTCTTTCATTTTCCAATTCGCGATTATGTTTTACCGGAGTGATCCTGTGTGTTTTACAGCTCCCCCAAAGGGTTGATTGAGACAAAGGCACCAGTATAGCAACGAGCAAAAAATGAGCATTGTAGCACGATACCCCTAATGTACGGCATCAGCAGTTCTTCATAATTTAATTTAATTTCATTTTATTGGCTCACAACCATGACACAACTATGAATCTATGATGGCAGGATTTATATCAGAGACTATAAAAAAACAGGTCTCTCCAGATATGTTCGAGCTCTTTGAATCTATGTGACACCTTGTCTAAACTGTAATCGAGAAGCGCAGTAAAACGGCTCCCATAATAATCAACAAAGTCATTAAAGATGCACACAGCATTTTGTGTACAGCACACATTCACTTTGCATAGTGTTCCAATCCTAAAGGTGTTAAGGTTAACACAACAGTGAGAAAGCGCAATACTTTAATATTTAAATGTGTTTGGTTACAGTGTGTATTAGGGCTGCATGATATTGGAACAAGCTGACATTGCAAAATTTTATTATTCTGCGATAAATATTGCAATACACTCCAAAAAAATATTCCGCTGCTTGTTCAAACTGCTTATTTAAAAAGAGTTCATTCATTCATTTTCCTTCGGCTTAGTCCCTTATTTATCAGGGGTCGCCACAGCGGAATGAACCGCCAACTATTCCAGCATATGTTTTACACAGCGGATGCCCTTCCAGCCGTAACCCAGTACTGGGAAACTTAAAATGAGTTAAAACAACATAATTCTTACGTTTTTTTGGGGGGACAACTTCATTGTTTTATATTCAGTCTACTTAAATTGGTAAAAACAATTACGTTATCTTAAAGGTGCTGTATGTAAGTTTTTGACTCTTCTAAAGCATAAAAATACCATAATATGTTTGCAGATATTTAAGAAACATGACAAGTGAACATTCTTGTTTATCTGAAAAACAATGCTGAAGTCAGATGTTCTGCTTTTGAAAATGTGTTTTCCGTGTCGGAACGCTTTATATTTCAGCACCCCGGGTTGCCTTGTTGGAAAACCGCGTATTTCATTCATTCATTCAGGAAGGCTCTGAAACCATGTGCTCGTGACCGCAATGCGACCTCTGGTGGACAGTAGCAGACTCCGAAATGAGACGCAGATTTCCACATGAGGTTATTAATTAGCAAATTATATAAATATTACAAACGTAAACATTAGGTGAGCAGGTTACATTGTAACCCCGTGTCCTAAAAACATGCTTTGTGAGGAGATACGCAGTGATAAGCAATTTGACTGTTTGCATCAGAGAAAACATGACAGAATGTTAAGTACAGCCATTCAGAAGCACGGAATATGCACTCACTCACGAAATGGTCAGGTTTATAATCTAATTAATACATTTAATACATATTAAACCTCTTTAACATTAAACGTAGATGCTGAATCACTGATATGTGTTGGTTTGCATTATTTCACAGTTCTAAAGTTCAATTTCAAACGGTTTATTTTATTTTCCAGATCTGAGGTAAACTATCTGCTGCTGCTTTCAGTAGTATGGCAATAAATGTCATGTAAAATGGCATTCAAACTGTACCTGAGGTGCACCTGAGGTGATCATTGTCAGTTTTCTGTTGTTCAGCTGCAAGAAATAGAAACCGTTTCTACTATATCAATTTGAGGTGTTGGTTAGGGCAAAAACTCCTTTTAACATGAAAAATATTCCTTCTATCGGGTGCCGTTGCTTTTATATCGAACACGATTTAAATCAGTCGCTCCTGTCCTCAATCTGGCAACCTGCGCTTGCGTTTGTTTTGATCCAGGAGTGCAAAACCTAGTTCAACCACTGAATTCAAACTTACATACTGCACCTTTAATAGGTCTGTGTTGAGACGACATGAAGGAATTGTGTGGAACCATTTTTTACAGTGTATGAATATAATTTCTCAAGATGACTTATAAATCTGTTCGAAAAGAATTCATAATTTGACATTGATTATGATGATTTTGTAATTGAGTGAATCTGCATAAAATATAATCAACACATTACAAGCATAAATTAATACAATAAATGAACAGTGCTGTATGTTTTCTGGAGAGTCTAACGTATTGACTTACAAAAATTAAATAATTAAATGTAAAATAACACTGTATACAGTATTTGAAGTGGATAAAATTTCATTAAAGTTGTCCTAAAACTCATAATTCAATTTCGACAACAACCATTCTTGTTTAAAGACAATTCTGACAAACAAATTGTTTCCGCTTCAAATGTTGACTACTACAGTCTTAATTATAGAAAGAATTTTGTACAATTAATCTTTGTTAATTGTTTGTTAAAAAATGTGATAATTTCTAGTGCCCAAATGGTTTGTAATCATACATAATCACAGACATTAAAAAAATCTTTCACTCTTTTAGGGTTAAACTTTCTTCTGAACTGTGTTTTCTGGTTAATTATCGTCCCAACTTGACATTGCAGATCTTACGATGTAACTATTGCAGATTCGCACATTGTGATATTGATGCTGAAACCATATATTGTGCAGCCTTGTGTAGTCTGTATAGCTAACAGTATGTATCATGTTTCTGTATTGCACAGTGCTAGATCTCCATAAGCAGATGCAGATTGTGCCACTAGCTACGTTTCCATCCATCTATTTTTATATGCATTTTGGATATGCGCACAAAAAGATGGTTGATGGAAATGCCAAGATGCGCATCACTTTTACAAATGTGCATAAACAACGTATGCGCATAACTGAGTAGGATAAACGTTTTATTCAATAAGAAAAAATGTGCATAAACTACGATGGAAACACTCTTACCGAACAAATTCCAGTATATGCATTTAAAAAATGTCATGTGATTCTGTTATAAGAGATCATGTGTGTGAATGGACAAACCAGCAGGCTGACCACATTGTAAAACATCTGAAATGTTGTTTTGGTCATTCTAAAACACCTTAACCCAGTGGTCCCCAACCTTTTTTTTATCACTGTGGACCCGTCATCGCTTGATAATTTTCCGCCGCCTGGGGGTGGTGGGTGTATGTAGATTGCTAGGCAACCGTTTTTTTTTTTAGAAGATGACAAGCTGAAAAAACATTGCTGCAACTCTGATACAAGTTTTATTTGTGGAGAAAATTAAAAAGCACTGCAGTGTTTGGGTGCATGTGAAAAGACGCAATATGTGAAGGCCGCCATCATTTGCTATCTCCAGCAGTTGATATTCTTGCACAGACATGCTGGATTCACCTGATTTGTTAACAAATGGGTTGCGGAGCCATTCCTTGGCAGTTCGCGGGTACTTCACTGGGCCTTTTTCACTTAGCAAAGAAACTTTTCAAAGACGCCTGTTTCTTACTCATTTTGCTATCTTGTGGGTTCAATTTGGGCACTCATGTGACTGAGATGTAAGAGAGAATACGCTCATTTTTCAAAATAAAAGATTTTTCAATATAAAAGATCGTTCAGACTCATATAATGAATAAGACAGAAATAATTAATGATTTCTTGTGCGGGCCGGTACCAATTGATCCACGGACCGGTACCGGTCCACGCCCTGGGTTGGGGACCACTGCCTTAACCATTTCAGTATTAGTGTTAATATATTATTTATTAGCTCCAGAATTGTCAAGAGAGTCTACACTCCACGTATCATGCCTTCAAACACCACCACGTGTCTGCATTGTCTTCTGAGGCTCAAGTCATTTATTAAATAAAGAAAAGATTCACACAGTTCTCCTACCGCAGCAAATTCCTTTTTTTTTATTTTTGATATTTGGCACCAGTTAATCAGGAAATGACGATTTGGTTCCTTTTTGACTCATTGCATGGAAACGCTGCTTTATTCGCAAATCTTTTATGCGATATTCCAGTTTTGATTCACATCTTTGGACGGAAACACAGCTACTGGCATCAGTTCTCTTGGTTAGACCTGTTGTATACGCTCTCACATTAGTGATTCTGTTTGCTCCCCATTGGACCTTTCAGTGATGCCAGCTCATTTGAGGGTCACCTGGCACCGCGTGCATCCACTGGTGCCCACAGCGACTGAACACACACGGGCCAATCAGGCCTGGGCATAGGCGTATGGCACAATGTCCACGCCAACCTGGCTCTCTCGAAATAGCACGGGATGGGAGCAGGAGGCAGAATAAATGTCATGGCATCTTCTTCCCGATGCTCCTGGAATTATAATCCAGTGGCATGAATGAGTGTCATGTGTAAATGCAAGAGACCTGCAGAACCAGGCTGCCCTACATTTATGTTGACTTCAGAAAACCATCATAAGGTTGTATATGGATGGGTGATATCTTATCATTTACAATATACCAGTAAAAATTCCTCCACACACTAATTTTTTTGGACTTTTTTTTTTATCTTGCACTGTAAAAAATTCTTGTTGCCTTAAATTTTTGAGTTGAATCAAGCGATCTTTTCTAGTCGTCTCAACTTACATCAATCAAACTGACTAAAACATTAAGTTCAACTTTGTATAACTTAAAAATACATAGTTGGATCCTGATTAACTTAAGTTAAAGCAGCATAAAAATATTTGTTGTCTTGACTTTTTGTCATTTAAAGTTCTTTACCGTGTACTAATAACCGATAATCGGTCTGTGCAATGAATTACTGTTAGTACTTGTGCTATAGTTTTGCGTCTTTCAGCCTGTCGAGAGATTTACTGACACATACTTGCACTCTAAATTCACTTCATATCATCAATTAGTGTTTATATGACTAATTTAAAAGGCGCCTATAATGCAAAATCAACTTTTGGAAGCTGTTTGGACAGAACTTTGTGTACATAGTCATATTGGAGTGATATAATCATAACAAGTCTCTTTTTTTTATTTCCTGTAGTTAAAATAGGATCCAAATCTCAGTGATTTTGAGGCCCACCGCAACGTGACGTAGGAGTGCGGTTTTCCCCACCTACTGAATTGATTGACAGGAGCGTATTAACATCTCTCCCTAGTAATGTGTATAAATATGTTCACAGAATAGGATTTGCAAGGAAACTGGGATTAAAAGATCTGTTCAACTCTCTGTGATCAGCTGCACCTCAAGAATGAGTTTTACAAGGCAAGGCAAGGCAAGTTTATTTATATAGCACATTTCATACACAATGGTAATTCAAAGTGCTTTACATAAACAGGAATAAAAGAGACAAGTATAAAAACAGGTTAAACAGATTAAAGTGTGTTAAAACAAGTTATAAATGAAATGAAAATGAAAAGAAAGACATAATAGTGCGATCTGTCGGACGTAGCACAGCGCTCATTTAGTAAAGGCACAGATAAACAGATGTGTTTTAAGTCTGGATTTGAATATACCTAAAGTTGGAGCACATCTGATCATTTCTGGAAGCGGAGGGTGCTGTTAGTAGCTGAAGGCGGATTCGGCCTGCTTTGACTGAACTCTTGGAATTTCTTATTTATATGATCCTAAAGATCTGAGTGATCTATAGGTTTGTATTCAGTGAGCATATCTGTAATGTATTGAGGTCCTAGGCCATTTAGTGATTTATAGACAAGTAATAATACTTTAAAATCTATTCTGAATGTAACTGGGAGCCAGTGTAAAGACCTGAGGACAGGTGTGATGTGCTCTGATTTTCTGGTTCTGGTCACAATCCTGGCCACAGCGTTCTGGATGAGCTGCAACTGTCTGACTGTGTTTTTGGGAAGGCCAGTGAGGAGTCCATTACAGTAATCCACCCTGCTGCTGATAAAAGCATGAACAAGCTTCTCTAAGTCCTCACTGGAAACAAGGCATCTTTAAAACGTTTTTAAATCAGTGCATGTTTGTACTAAAGAAAAGACAGTAAAGTGTAATTCATAACTGCTGGAAACACCACAGCCGCATAGTGTTATATAGGAGGAAGCTTCAAACACAAAATAAGTCTCTCAGTCGATACATGTTAGTTATCGTTATCGCAATAAATACCAGAAAATATTGTGATATAATTTTAAGTCCATATCACTTTATCTTAACACCCAAGTCTCCAGTCATTTTCCCAATATTTTTATGTTCATTCATTCATTATCCTTCGGCTTAGTCCATTATTTACCAGGGGTCGCCACAGCGGAATGAACCGCCAACTGTTCCAGCATATGTTTTAAACAGCGGATGCCCTTCCAGTCACAACCCACTACTGGGAAACACCCATACACTGTCACATTCACACACACACTCATACACTACGACCAATTTAGTTCATCCAATTCACTTATAGTGCATGTGTTTGGACTGGAAGCTCATGCCAACACGGGGAGAACATGCAAACTCCACACAGAAATGCCAACTGGCCCAGCCAGGACTCGAACCAGCGACCTTCTTGCTGTGAGGCCACAGTGCTAACCACTGAGCCACCGTGTCGCCCCTTAATTTAATGTTGCATTTCTAAATTTTAAGGTAATCACATCTATATTATTTTTCTTTACTTTTTATGAGAGGCCTAAATTCCCATGCCGTTTTAATGTAATTAAGAAAGAACCCCTATATGTTACGTTGCTCAATTGCACCTTAAACTCTGCGCATCAGTAATGAGCACAATATATCATAATTAGACACCAAGCAGCGTCGCCATCTGTCTATACTACGCGTCGAGCTGAGAATTTATGAACAGGGACACGGCAAGTGACAAGGGTTATCATACAGAAAGCCTGATTCTATAGTTCCCTCTAAAATATGTCATGAAAGAAGAGTTTGAGGCATCGCTGGATTAAGATTTATGACACTGCGGTGTCTGCATTTTCGAAATTTATCCAAAAGTGGTGGCGTATGTGGAATTGTCAAACCCTAAAACCAGAGTATCCAGCAGCTGTAGCGTTTAGGTGGGTTTGCTGCAGTGCACTTGGTCTCTCTCTCTCTCTCTCTCTCTCTTTCTTTCTCTCTTTCACTCTCTCACTCTCGTTCTCTACTAATTACAGATCACTTGCCATGCACACTATTCCCAAAGTAGGTGACACTGACTGACGCCTGTGTGTGTGTGTGTGTGTGTGTGTGTGTGTGTGTGTGTGTGTGTGTGTGTGTGTGTGTGTGTGTGTGTGTGTGTGTGTGTGTGTGTGTGTGTGTGTGTGTGTGTGTGTGCGCGCGCGCCAGGTCATGTGTGAGAATGTTTGGCTCTGATAGTGTTTGGAGTGGTGCTTCAGTGCTCTGGTGGCATCCGCCATCTGAAAGCGAGAGTTCTGTGAATTATGGCTCCAAAGAGGCCTCGTTCGAGCCCGAGTCTCCAAACACACAGATGCAGGAAAAGGCTAATACACATGCACCATTATATACTCTCTCTCATATGCAGCCCTTGCTTGTGGTGTTATATTTTGTCTTTACGCTCAGTAGACTTTATTAGGTACAACTGTTTAACTGGTTGTTATTGCATATACAGTGGGGGAAATAAGTATAACATGTTAAGTAAACATATTTCTAAAGGTGCTGTTGACTTGACATTTTCACCGGATGTTGGTAACAACTAAAGAAATCTATACATGCAAAGAAAACAGAACTAATTAGTTTACAATTTAGGTTAAGTGTGATAAAAATGAAATGATGAAGAAAGGAAGGTGTAGAAAGGCATGGAAAGCCCAGACAGCAGCTGAAATCTCTCAGTAGTTCTTCAGCAAACCTCTGCCCTTCCTCAATGTCAATGAATATCAGCTGCTTCAATCCAACATCTGAAGATGAAACCAGGGTGGACCGTTCAGCAAGACAATGATACAAAACACAGCCAAGTAAACTCTCAAATGCTTTTAGAGAAAGAAAATCAAGCTGTAGAATGGCCCAGCCAATCACCTGACTTGAATCCAATAGACAATACAACATAAAGCTCAGATTTGATAGACGAGACTCACAGAAGCATCAAGATTTTGACACTCTCACCGAAAAAGACTTTTATATAAAGTATTAAATACGTTTCAGTAGTTCAGCACTTTCTTCTTGTGCCATTCCATTGTTATTACACAGAACTCATTTTTCAGATTTTTTATTTTTATGTTTGTATTGTTTGAGTTTTTACCAAAATCTGGTTCAATTCTGTGTCAACAGCTCCTTTAAAAATATTAATCCCAGAAAAAAAAACATGACGTGTTCAATACTTATTTCCCCTTCTGTATCTAATTAGCCAATTACATAGCAGAAACTCTATTCATTTAGGCTTATTACATGACTCGCTGGAATACTTGAATCTGATTGGTCAATTACAGTATTCTAAGGTACGTTATGTAGGGGATAAATACATATAGGATGTTGTTATTGCTATACCCGACGGGCTTTATTCTGCCAAAAACTACTGCCTTGATGTACTTTATCCAGCTTATGACTATTTGCCACTAAACGTAAACATCAGACACAAAACATTGTTCAGAGTCGTAATAGTAAATGCAAAGCTGACTGAAAAGAATGAAAACAGGTGAGACAAACTTATTTGATTGCAAATCATAGACACCGTTAAGTTGTTTTGTGGTATTCGTTTGGTGTTGTATAAAGAACTGACCTTTATTAGTCAATATGCCCATGTAAATATCATTAGAGTGAAAAGGAACAAAACGTGTTGCCGTCATACTGCCCCCTAGTGTTCATTTTACCTAGAAATTGCAGCCAAACATACGTTGAATTACATCTTTTTTGGTTTCACAAAAACGTAGGCTCAAGCACCGTATTTCTAATGAGCCTGTAATTAAGGCGGATTTTTTTCACACTTAGTTCCAAACAAAGCATAAATGACCTCAAACTGGTTTCTTAAGCATGACATTAGCTATGTTTCCATCCACCTATTTATTTTTTTATTATAAATTTTTCAGGGTTTTCACCTTTTAATGGATAGGACAGTAGAGAGTATTGACAGGAAAGCACGGGGAGCAGTGAGAGGATAAGAATCGGCATAGGACCTCGAGGCAGGAATCGAACTCAGGTCGGCGTGAGCACTGGAGTGCATGTGTCGACGCTGTAACCACTACGCCATTGGCGCTGACCATCCACCTATTTTATGTGCATTTTGGATTATCGCATAAAAAATGCTCAATGGAAAAACCAAGGTATGCATAAATTTAACAAATTTTTAGATTTATATTGTTTTATTTTTTTATTTTTTAGATTCAATTTTATAAAAAAACGTATGTGGGATGCAATAAAGGAGAAACCTGCGGCTGACCACATTGTACAACATCTAAAATGTTGTTTTGGTCATTCTAAAACTCCTTAACCATTCCAGTATTAGTGTTATTATATTATTAATTACCTCCAGAATTGTCAAGAGCGTCTGCGTTCTGCTTCTCACGCCTTCAAACACCACCATTGCGTGTCGGCATTAAGGCGCAAGTAATTTATTAAATAAGGAATAAACTTAGCAGCTTCTCCTACCACATTTTACTTTTGGTATTTGGCACCAGTTTATCAGGAATTTTGTGATTTTGATTTCTCTTTGGCTCATTGAATGGAAACACTGCTTTATTCGCAAATCTTTTATGTGATATTCCAGTTTTGCGCATAAATTAAGTTCGCATCTTTGGATGGAAACATCTATTGAGTTCACTCTACTCATAACTCCCCAGATCTCAGGAGTAGCTTTGGGATGTGCTGAAATGATGGAGATTTGGTCATGGATGTGCTGCTGATAAATTATCTCAAGACCAAAATCTCTGATGAATGTTTCCAGTGCTTTGTTGAATCTATGCTACCATTAAGTAGTTCTGTTTCCTCCTGGGGATTTGTATCAAGTTGTCCTGAAATCACTTAAAACTGAAGTTGGCTTTACACTGTCTTGTTAATGTTAATGAATCATTCGATGTATGGTGAGCCCAATGTGGACAACTCCAGACACCGTTACACTCACTGAGAATACAGCCATATCTGCTTCACACAGGAGTTCCAGAATAGCGAGTCTTTAGCTACGACTTTGCTTGATCCCCCGTAGATCCCTGTATCATGTTCCTGAAACCTTAAAGCTCTCAGTGACATTTAGATGTTTGATGTTTTAAAAGAACTTGGGTCAGATGAGCAGCGAGACAAACCGGGATGATTTACAGTATCTTATAAAGTGCGTTCTGTTTGATTATAAGAGATTTCGTCAGAGTTCCTTAAAGCCCCGTTATGCTTGTTTAAATGTAACCCTTCATGCATTGTGTAATTCAGCTTTTTGTGAATGTAAAAGGTCTGCAATGTCTCAAATAAGGGCTGCACAAGGTATTGTTTCAACATCGATATCTAAATGTGTGCGTTTGCAATAGTCACATCACAGGATATGCACTGCTGCTTTGGATTATAGTTTATCAGCACCACAGTTGAGAATGCATGAGATTTGTAGAATCACTCCAAAGTTTAACAAAATAGAGTGAAAGTTTATCATTTGCATGTGTTTTAAAGTATTTCAAGAGAAATTGATGCATTCTGGCACAAAAAAAATACAACATTTGTAACTAATAAATAAGTAATAATTATACTGAATTATTAATACAATGAAGTCTATACAGCGTTAGTTTACATTTTACATTACATTTGATTATTCGATTTCTGCACCTGAATACTGCTCGACTATCCAGGAAAACCATAATGCTGTTTGTTTGACTGTTTTCTTTGCTCTATTGTATTTATTTTTGCTTGCAATTTGTTTATTCCTTTTCATTCATGATTCACTCCCCTTCAAAATCACCATAATCAGGCTAAATTTCCAAAATATTGCTATTAAACCATCTGGTGAAATTGTATTCATATCGCAAAACATATTGCAGAAAATATCTCAAATACAGGATAAATGGAGGTCCCGTCTTAAATGAAAGAAGCAGTTCTGAACCTAAACAAGTAGTCAGTAATTCCAGTCTTCTAACATTTACAAACCTATAGGCTGTAACAAATTTGCATGACAGTCCGGGACACACCAAGCAAATGGTCAGTCTTTGGGCAGCATTGGATACCTAGACATTTGTTTGGGAACCTGGCTCGTTTGCCCTTAGCTCGGTTGGTTTGGGCATATGTGAAACCCGCAATCTGTGCCAAAACAATTGCTCTGAGATCGCCTGAATGAGGTGGTCTCGGCTCGATTGAAACAAACTCTAGAGCGGTTTGATTGTAGTGAGAAAGCAATACGATCCAACGAACCAACAAATCAGGCCATATCACAGTGTATTATGGATATGTAATAGGCATAAATATATATATAAATATATAAAAGAGAGAATGATCAGTAGAGATATCATTCCTACCGGTAAAAGTGCGTTCTATGTCGAATACGAAAGTGAAAGCATGTTGTCTAACTGAGCTATCTAAAAATATATATATAATATCCTTAACCTTTTGGTTAACTCGACTTTTGATATAGAATCGATATATATTTTGCAACCCTTGACAACTGAAATGAGGCTATGTATGAAAAAGTCTTACCTCTGATTTATTTAATGGTGTCACCATTCAAAATTAAAGCGCACCTTTTCATCTCAGTGTTTGTTAGGGTAGTTTGTTTGGTGTGTGTGTGGCTGAGGGAGTTTGCTTGATTCAGCATGTACAATCAATGTTGGCCGTCGGTGAGAGAGAGCACTCTGATTGGCTGTTCAGCTACGAATCGGAGCACAAGCACAAAATCTAAAGTGACAAAACCAAGCGAACAGCGCAAGTTAAGAAGAAACACAAAGAAGCCAGCTGTCATTTCCGTTCCGTATTTCACAGTGTTTCATTTATATAAATATCAGAGATCAATGGTTATCGAAGTCAAAAAATGAATCCTTAATTAAGACGTGTATATTTTCATGGCGAAACAATAAAATAAACGCTGCAGAATTTGTCGCAAAATTTGCAGGCAATCATTTTTGTTGCAAAAATCTGATTATTTGTTTTTCCTTGAAATCCTGGCGGGACAGTATAATGATGGTAAAGCTTTTTTGGTGGGCATATAAAGTTGCATTGTGTTCTCATCTTGTTTTGTGTAGTTTTAAGCTGGGTTTTGGTGTTTAGTTTTGTATCATAAATGCAGTAGTTTAGTGGAAGCGCTTTGTTTTGTTTTGGTACAATAGAGTGTAGAAAGGAAGATCTGTATATAATCTGGAATCTCTGGAGAGTATGGACAAGCCTGGGCACCAAAAACACATCTTGAGACTCAACTGCATTCAGTTAAGCTCTGTCTGGCTGTTTTAGTTTTAGTGTCGACGCCCCTTTACGCAGGCTTTTTTGGCAGCATAGCAGTGACATCATCTGAGCATTGCAGCTGAGCGGTTCTGCTGTATTTCTTCATTGAGTTTACTGAACCACAGCAGAACATGCAGGAATTGGTTCAGCTTTAGGGATGCAGCAACATTTCAGCCACTAAAAAGCTTTAAATTAAACTGCTGTTAAATTAATTGTTAAATAAAATTGTTAATTAAACTGACTTTTTGTCCAAAATGAAATGTCTGTGATCACAAATGTATAATTGCCGTTCAGTCACATTTAATAACATAATTCAGATGCATGCATTTGATAGACATAATTTCCTAATTGCATATACACATCAGGGTCATTATGTTATTATACCTGACTGAAACCATTTATTTGAACTGAGAAGGAAAGTTATTAGAAATGTTATTAGAACTATTGTGTTTAGAAATGTGTTGAGAAAATCTTCTCTCCGTTAAACAGAAATTGGGGAAAAAATATATAAGGATTAAAATTGAACAGAAGGGCTAATAATTCTGACTTCAACTGTATACATATGCGTACATAATAAGCATATATAGTATTTATTTGACCAGTAAACATTTCTCATTTTAATTTACAAAAGAATTAAGTAGCATTTCTAAACATGTATAACATATCTAACCATACCAACTAAATTTAAACAAAAATTTTAACGAAAACAATATTATTAATTATTTATGGTTCAGTGTCAGGGTTCAACACTAAGGAATTTTTCTATATAACTAAATAACTATTATATAACTAAATAACTAGTAACTTTTTTTTTTTTGGTGAGGCCAGTGAAAATTTTGGCAGGGCAAGTAAAAATCTGAACCACTGGCCCGATTGGGCAAATTTCGCAGCGTTTCTCTTATTGTTTTGCTGTGAAAATATAGACAAATGTACACGTCTTAATGCTTTATTCATTATTTGACCTTGAGAATCATTGATTTCTGTAAAGGAAACACTGACAGAATGTAAAACTCTGCAGATGGTGCTCTGTGGCGGGGCGGGAATTTGAACAGTGTCCAAAATATGTGGGAAATTTGCGACAATTAAAACAAAATGCAAAATCCACAAAATTTTGCGACATTTGCTTGATTTTGCGTTAAATTCAGCGAACGCGAAATCTCGAAATCCTGGAGGGTCAGTCTAAAGCCTGCTGTATCATATTTGAAAATAAATGCCAAGTTGTCCATGTTGTTTTTTTCACTGGCCTCACCAAAAAAAAAGAAGTTAATAGTTATTTCTTAGCCACGTATTTTTAATGTTTCAAAAATCTGGGATTTTTTTTTATAAATGTATAACGAGCAAAATTCAAAGTGTTATGCAAACAAAAAGAGCAGTATGGAAAATGTGCAAGTGTTTTATTGCAGTTCTAAATGATTTCACAAAAGATGGCTGAATTGCTAAACTGAAGGCAAATTGAATACGGAAAAAAAATAACGTGCTCACAACATCCAATCTGATAAGAGGAACCGAAAAGCAATATGGTGTTTATGACATTACAGAGAAGGTAGCATTTAAAGGCTTAAAAGCACAAACTGTTTCTTGATTCTAAGACTGTATTTGCACGCAATTGACAAATAGTCGCAGGCAAATTAAACTTTAGTAATGGTCCTGTCTTCTGTCCCGAGCATCACTCACGCTGGCCCTGGGCCATCAGGCAGTCCTTATTGTTGAGCCCTGAGTGTATATCATTTAATTAATACAAGTGTTTTATCGTTTTAAATGTATTACAACATAAATAACTTTATTATCATGCCCTTATATATATATATATAT
>CAIGQV010016148.1:438128-450834 GCA_903798115.1 Danio jaintianensis
TATATATATATATATATATATATATATATATAATGTTCAAATATTCTTATAAGCTGTCTCCAGATTATCTAGTTTTGACCGAAAACTTAGGCTCTGTCCACACGAACATGGTTATTTTTTAAAAATGCACTATTTTTTGCACTGTTTGTCCACAAGAAAATGCCGTATCAGTTCACTGAAACCGAACTTTTCTGAAAACTCCAGCGAGGGTGAAGATTTTCATGTTCACTACAACCTGAGTTTTTGCCTCATGAGGTCAGTGTGCATGCTGTTTTCTGCTTTCTGATTGGCCAACACAGCTGGGTTCACACCAAACGCGGAAGAAATAATGAGGCATATTAATGAATTCTGCACATTCGCCGCAAACACATCACATATTCTATGTCGTTTGCACCACAAGATGGTAATCCGTCACTGTTTTAATGTTTGCATTGACTTATATGTAAGTGTACTCTGAAAAACCATTTGGTGTGTATCCAGCATAAAAGTGCCATTATCGTCCCCTGTTGATTCGACGTGCCCTTAAGATGCATCACAGTGCGTTTTCATGTGGACGGACATTAAAAAAAAAAAAAAGAAAGCAAGGGAAAAATCCGCTTTTAAAAATACCCATGTACGTGTGGACATGGCCTTACTTTCAGCTCATCCTCAACACAAACAATTGAAGTTCACAGCATGTGCCAGAAGAACCATGAACTCATCACACTTAAGTATGGCGATGTTCTCGAGTAATTGACTTTGCAGCGAAGTTGAAACTTTGTAAAGGAGTCTTTGAGATGAGGGTAAATATTGTATATATTGCTCCTGCATGCTGAGTTGTCGCAGGTGGACGGATGACCTTTGACTCTTGGGCACACACTGAGCAGCAGATGTGACCAGATAGAAGAACATGAGCCTGACTTCATTAACCTCTGCATTCGTTTGCCACGTCTAATTAACACACACGTTTGTCTTCTGTGTTCAAAGACTCTCCCATCTCCTCAAACACCCACTCAGACTCTTGTTGGCGTGATGTTGGCCAGATTTACCGGCAGGTTTCCCTGTCTCGCTCCAAAACTAAAATAACCAGTATCTAAAGCCAGGCTGACACTGTGCTGTGGTTTTAAACGATTGTAGCTATGTCCACATGTACAAAGTTGTCAGGCCATAATGAATTTCTTTTGGCTGGACAAAATTAAGTTTATTGTGTGCTTTTATTTTTTGCTGACCATTACTCATAAAACAACTATATTATACTCAGGGCTTGACATTAACACCCGTCAACCCGCCAAATGCGGGTAGATTTCAGCTGTGGCGGGTTAGAGAGCCGCTCCCACTAGCCACTTTGGCTGGTAGTTCATCGAGAAGCAGCATGACTGACAAAATAACTGTTCTTGTGAGCAAAAGAAAGCAGGTGAATACCAAATCAGAGGATGATAAGGCGCACGATGAGATGCAGGCTTTCTTCACTCACTGACGGGGGCTTTAGTATCGCACGCACGGCTGATGTGATGCACACGAGTGTTTATAAAGCTTGCGCGTTCCCGTTTCTTTGCGCGAAGCAACCGTGCCTGCAAACGCAACTTGTGCGATCGCTTTTCTTCAAAATAGACTGAACAAAAAGTGATGCTCGTGCACCCACAGTCCTGCTGCTTTTAAGAGCTTCAGATTCTATTTAAAAATGTCTTTTTGTAAGCAGCAGCAGTTGCCGCTTTCACTTTAACCGTCTTTGAACAGATTATTAATGGAACTAACGTAGGGTTGTCACGATACTGGAATTCGATACCAATCGATACTGAAGTTTTAAAAACGTCCATTTCCCGCGAACATTTCAGCGCTGTGGAGCACGTTCTTAAACACTGCTGATTTGCCATTGTGTTCACATGCTCAACAGAAATGACTGTGATTGGCCGTGAAGGTCATCAGTTCACCGAACTCACCGCTGTTTACTGAGTGTAACCACAGATACAGGGACACTGGAGCGTTTTAAAGCCACGATTCATCAGCGGATCGCTCGTATGTCAGCTTATAGACAAACCAGCTGATCGACGTGTCTTTAAAATGCTCCAATGTCCCTCTATCTGTGGTTACACGCAGTAAACAGCTGTAAGTTTGGTGAACCGATGACCTTCACGGCCAATCACAGTCATTTCTGTTGAGCACGTGAACACAATGGCAAATCAGCACCGTTTAAGAATGTGCTCAACAGCGCTCAAATGTTAGCGGGAATAGACGTTTTTAAAACTTCAGTACCGATTGGTATCGAATTCCAGTATCATGACAACCCTAGACTAACGTTAACGCTGTGCACATGATCATACTTTCATTATTCAACGTATGTTTTTCACCTGCTTTCTTTTGCTTACAGTTCATTCAATCATTCATTTTCTTTTCGGCTTAGTCCCTTTATTAATCTGGGGTCGCCACAGCAGAATGAACTGCCAACTTATCCAGCATATGTTTTACGCAGCGGATGCCCTTCCAGCTGCAACCCATCACTGGGAAACATCCACACACACTCATTCACACTCATACACTACGGACAATTTTAGCTTACCCAATTCACCTATAGCGCATGTCTTTGGACTTTTGGGGAAAACCGGAGCACCCACGTGAACACAGAGAGAACATGCAAACTCCACACAGAAGTGCCAACTGACCCAGCCAACTGACCCAGCCAAGGCTCGAACCAGCAACCTTCTTGCTGTGAGGCGATTGTGATACCAACTGCACCATTGCTTGCAGCTATTTTTATTTATTTAAGGCTTAATTATCATCCTTTACATTAACATTGATTTAATAGGAGATAGGTTTAGATATATGACAATAATTCTTTTTAAAATGTCTTTTTTTTTTAAAGAAAGGTTTTGAGTAATAAAAAGTGCATGTACACAGCTATATTTAGCTTGTTTTTATTTATTTTTAATTAGTAAAAATTTGTAGCTGAGAAATAATTAGTTATTTGTTTATTTATTTTTGATGTGGCCAGAGAAAAATTTGGCAAATCCTTAATGTTGAGCCCTGAAAAGTCATGTGAAATAGGAACTTATTGTTGTGAAACATTATGAAACCACAACCCATTTGCTCATGCTCATTGAGCAAGGTCATACACAACTGTTACGTCCTTTTAGATGTTAATATTAAACTAAGGGTATTTGACATAACATATAATAGTTAAGTGTGTGAGTGACAAATGGATGGAAAAAGAAACAACTGAAAACCAAATATCACTGCAATTGATTATTTATTGCCCATACTTCCAGTGAACATATATTATACAGTGAAAGAAAAATATTTACAATAAATAAATGATAAATTACCTGTTGGAGAGGAGGTAGTTAGAGGTGCTTAAATCAAAGAAATAAATATAACAAAACACACTAACTGTATTAAACAAACTAAACTAAATATCCAAAGAAAAGCATGTAAAGGAACATCTTCAACGTACCAAACGTCTTAACTAAACTACTCTAACTAAAAAAAAAACATACACAAAACAGCACACTCTCCTGAACCTAATGAAATAATACAAAAAGGATTCTGAGTGTTGTATATGTATATCGCACGACTTGCTCACTTCTACACCCTCTCCGAGGTATTACTCAAACAGGTATCAGTTAACTGGACGAGTTCACAAGCAAACACATTGCAATTTGTAATCTCAAAAGACTTTAGTCAAGAGTGTTAAATCACAAGCAAAATGAAAACACATTCTCTCAGACTAGTCCTCGAAAGAGAGACTGTCCTCACAGAGACCCACAGAAAGAGCGAGAGCGAAAGCATGAGAGAGAAAAAAAGAGAAAGAGAGATCGCCATTGCAGTTTGGGCTCGGCTTTTAAACGCTACGCCGACCAGCGATTGGTGGCGCAAACCCAGCGTCAGCGGCCAACGTCATCAGCACGAAATGGGGATCCTACAATGCCGTTCGTACCTGTAACACACGCGTAAAACGACACACCCACATACAAGCAAACGCACACACATATACCCAAAGTACGTTCTGCAGGCGAACGTAACAACAACACACAAAAAAGTGAAATGAATGAGCAGGCATGTGGACATAACACAAAATATAAATCAAGTAATTTTAGCATGCCAAAGTCAAATTTATGCATTTAAAATAAATTTTCCCAACAACAAAATTGTGGCTAGTGAAAATGACGAGTGGCTAGTAATATTGAAAAACTACTAGCCACAGTGGCTGGTGATCAAAAAAGTTAATATCAAGCCCTGGTTATGCACTCCATAAATGGTAACACTGAAAAAAGTAAAAGAAAATAAATAAAAAGGGGCACTTTTTAAAGTAATTTTTTGAAGTTTAAGTATAATACAGTGTTAAAATGTTTGTTTGTTGTTGTTTTTGAGCACAGTGCCACACAATTCCAATTAGTCACCGCATTAAGAGCTGTAATTATTGTGAATCCAAACTAGTTCTTGAAGACGGCACTTTTGCCTTATTTTTCATGGGGAAGAGCTTCCTCAGACCGATTATTTGAGCTTCTTTAGATATCCATCATTATCAGGACAAACTCCAGATTTAATATGAATTCTGAAAATTCTCAGGGCCCGGTCATCATTATCGTCTCCGCTCTAATAAAACACGATTGCCCTGCAGCTGTTGTTGGTGCATTTGCATTTCACTGAGGCATCGTGCAATCCCTAAAGTTACAAATGGATTAATTTAGCTTTTAAAACAAAACTGCAATGAGAAATAGAAGGTCAGAAACATGACCGTCGGTTATTTAATGGGATTCAGTCCGCAGCGCTGTGCCTGCTGGCTGTTATTAAGTCAATCAGTGTCAACTATTACTGCTTTTGTGCTCAAATGGGTATTTAACCAGTAGAGACACATCAGCTGAGCATTTCTTTTTCTTTTATGTGACATTTGTGTTGTGCATGTTAAAGGGGATCTATTATGTCTCATTTTACAAGATGTAAAATAAGTCTCTGATGTGTATCCCTAGAGTGTGTATGTGAAGTTTCAGCTCAAAATACCACACAAATAATGTTTTATAACTCTCTGAAACTGACCCTTCTAGGCTTTGATCCTAATTGTGCCATTTTGGTGACTGTTGCTTTAAATGCAAATGAGATTGTGCTCTTTTCACAAGAGGGCGGAGCTACAAATGCCTGTGTATCAGCATAGTGGCAGTATTACTTTGCAAAGTGCATTGTGAATAAATCATATAAACATTTGCATATCATTCAACAAATTAATATATTAAAAACTGCATAAATAAATAAACTGACTAAATGAATAAGCTGAATAAATATGTTTACATTTACTTAAGTAAATAAATAGACTGATGGGCTAAAATATCTGGAGATTTCTGCGCACACAGATTGGGCCTCCTAATAAGTTCATGTTGTACATGAATTTGACACTATATTGCCTGTTTTTGCCAGTTTTATCAATGAAAGTGTTGTTTATGAAGCCAAATCATAGTGATATTTCATTTCTGAATGAATCTCCATTTTCAATGAATCAGTTGAACCAATGATTCAATGACCCATTCATAAAAACAGCCAATTACTTGAATCAATCGTTTAATCGAATGAGTGACTGAATCCTCAAGACGTTTCCCACCATCTACTGACAGTTTTAGTGTCTAATTTAAAGGTACCATAAAAAATTGAAATAAAGTTTAGATGTTAGTATCAGTATGTTAGTTTTAAGCATATCTATAAGCTAGAGTGCTCCAAAACTGACAAATTTCACGTTTTGGAGATATAAACATCCAAAGCTTGCAGTTTGTCTCTTCCACCTAAATGGATCAACGATTGTTTTGACGTCAGCTCATGCTATTGGCTGTTTTTATAAAGGGGAGGAGCTACTATTTGTACTATATACCCTGTCTTCATGTTTCAGTTGAGTTTACGTTAAAAAGGAAATATAAAATAAAACAAAAATGCACATTTCAAAGCACTTCATGGAACCTTTAAAAGTATTTTTTTCTTATTATTAAATAAAAGCATAGTTTATCCAAAAAATACAATCCTGTCATTATTTACTCACTCTCATGTTGATGTAAATCAGTTTTTTTTTTTATATGCACGACCAATCATAGCAGACTGAGCCATCTGACCAATCAGAGCAGAGGAAAGGTGGGCTTTAAATCGTGGATCCTTTGTACCAACCGTTTCAGACAAGAAAAGGGCTGATATTGCAGTACAGTAGATATTATGAGAAAGTTAAAGTGCTTTTTGATCTTGGATGGATGTAAACGTATTGTGGGAAACCTCTAGAGCAAAATAATAAAATAGCATAATAGGGGCACTTTATCTGTTCAGTGGTGTTGTTATTTGTATGTTTTTTGTACAATGAATGTTCAATAGGGATGAGACGAGATCTCGGGCTACGAAATCTTGTGAGACTAAATCGCGACGAGATTTCTCATCGAGGTGAAAAGTTGTCTCGTGAGTTGTGATGTTATGATGAAGTGAGAGGGTGAATTTATCACTGAAGATTGGAGACAGGATTGGATTTGAACCGCACATCAAGTGCTTTGGACACACCTGGCAACCCGGGCTTCCTCTTTGTTGCACATCACTCGTTTGCTTGGGCGGGTGAGTGTGACGTAACAGCTTTTTTTTACAGGAGTTCAAGGGTTGCCGCGTCCAAAAGCAGGGGCTGCTACAACTGCTGCTACACAAATTAACCGGTTCGTAACCATGCGATGGAATAGCACTTTAGATACGCTTAAAGCCATAATCATCGTAAAACACAAGTTGAATTAAGACGTGGAGTATTCCTATTTTAGTGGCATTATTGAAGTGCAGTACAGACATGTAAATGCCGTAATCAAACTATTACCGTCGTGTAGGACCTTTAGTCGCATTTTGCGACAAGATATTCCATACACACACACACACACACACACACACACAGCTGTTTGACACTATTCTCTGCACCTATCGAGTCAGTAAAGGACCACAGACACATACATCTCCCTCGAGTGCACAAACACACAGTGAACTCCTGGAGACACACACAGCAGTCGTCATCATCATCATCATCATCACTGAACACACGTTAGAAAGTTCAATTTGTGGAAAGGAGTTTGATTTCACATGTGAAATTGTACAGGGGAGAAGCCAGTCAGTAGAGTTTATAGAAATATTTAGCAGTGTTTGCACGTCCTTTATGGCATAATTCATTAAAAAAGAAAATAACATTCATTACAAGTTGATTTAAAAAAAGCACCTAAATAGTTTTGCAATTTGTGATTTTCTTTTCTTTTTCTTTTTTTCTTTTTTCTTTTTTTTTCTTTAGTTGAATGAAAATCTATTTTCCATTCATATATTAGCTAAATATTTAGCATTGTTTGCATGTCCTTTACAGCATAGAATTCATTAAAATAAAAGTAAAATAACATTCATTACAAGTTGATTTAAAAAAACGCACCTAAATAGTTTTGCAATTTGTGATTTTCTTTTCTTTTTCTTTTTTTTCAGCTGAGTAAAAGACCATTTTCCATTTATATATTTCATCACTAAAGATTTCTTAAAAATAGTGTAAAAGTCTCGTCTCGTTCTCGTGAACGTTGTCTCGTCTCGTGGAGTAAGCGTCTCGTCACACCCCTAATGTTCAATGAGAAACTGATATGATTGCATGTTATATATTGTATATGTAGTATAGGTTTTGCCATGAATATAGCCAATGCTTCTGATATGGCATTAAAACATATCAGACTTAAATTCATCTGATGCACTCTGGGTTAACTGGAGCAGCATCCTGAACGCTGCCATACTGCAATGTCACTGCAGTGCAACACTCTCTTTTTGTACCAGCAGCTTCTCATGACGCTGGTAGCCCTGACAGCATGCTAGTGTACCTGCGAGTGCATAACTCTCAGCCAGTGACAATGCCTCTATTTTGTACCGCTCGCTGGATGTAGAGAGAAAGAGTGATGAGGGGAGAGAGAAAAAATGAGTCTGTCCCTTTTTTTTCGATCTCATAAAATATTGCTTGGTCAAAGCAAATATTTGGGCTGGGCAGAGAGAAAGAAGATGTTAGTCTGGGATAAATACAGCCCGTACAGTCTCTCTCTCCTGTGTCCTCAGAACATCCCAGCACCTGAACCAAACCTGCAGCCCATTAACTGAGAAGAGATAGAGATGGAGAGAGAGACTACCCAAACTATCAGCACATCAGAGAAACATTCTACCCCAAATTACAGCTTATTTACCCTCAATTCACGGAGTTTGACAATAAAAGACAACTTCAATATTTACTAGGGGGAAAACAGATTGTATCCTTCTTGTGGCAAAGTACATTAACGTCTCACAAAAAGAGAGTTCTAGAGCAGTGCGCCAATCAGAAGAGCTTGAAGGCGGTGCAAGCACTGCGGGATTTGTTTACTGTAGAAAGTTGACATGACAACTGTTTTATAGTATTCTCGAGCACTGCGTTTCACGTTTTTAGTTGCAAAGATGCATTCTGCGTGAACGTCTCCTAAATCTGTGCATGCAGTGAACATTTTGCAGTGAAAACCGGTCGCATGGCAACAATTTTATGCACTTGCACAAATGCTCCCAAATATATTTCGAGGTCACATAGATACAATTTTGGGCGCATATGCGACCAAAACGGTCGGAATTTTGAGCCGTGATCACAGTACCACCACAGTGTTTTATTGTAACGTAAGAGTGCAAGCCACAAAAAAAGCTTACAGAGATTGTCAGGGACAGACAAAACCAAACGAAATGCTGTGTGTGGTAAATGCATATGAAATGTAAGGATGCAACCACAAATGGTAATTTTGGCCAATATTTCTTTATATTTGGAAACCGATAACCGATATATAGGCCGATAAATATACATCTTGATATTAAATTTGATATATGAAATAAATGATGAAATATGAAATAATTACCATGTTTAATGTTCAATGTACAGTCTATTGTGTTCTTTAAAGTCCATTGAAGTGTATTTTATAGGCTTATATTGTACCACACAATGGTGCATGCATACAGTAAGATAATATTACCATCTAATACTATCACAGTACCACCACAGTGTTTATATTGTGAGAGTGCAAGCCACAAAAAAACCTTACAGAGATTGTCAGGGACAGACAAAACCAAACAAAATGAGAAAATCAAAGGGGGGCAATGAGGATGAGACCACCCTTAATTCAATTACTCTGCGCTCCCCCATAAATCACATTCACAGTGTATTATGACGCCCTGAATTGAGCCTGCTGTGTGATGGATATCCGATCCCGCTTTAATGTGGCAGCAAAAAACAACAAGACGAGCGTGTGTTTGGCTGTGTTTCTCCGTTTGTGAGGCCATGAGCTCTCACCTGCTATTTCCATCAGTTCTCTTTCTCTCGAGGCCTCGCTTCTTATGTCACAAGTTAGAACAGGCAGCGCACATCTCACGAGGAGTTTCTGAGGTTAAGTCCCCTGTGCACGAGCTCATCTGACATCCTGGTAATGTAATCTAACTCTCACACTGCTCCACCAAAGCCCAGCGTGCCTGAGAATCTCCATCGCACATACAACAGTGTTTGTAAGTGACAGAGAATACAGAGACACTGCTGCAGCACCGCCAAATGAGTTCATACGGTTGTTTCTAGCACGCCGTGTAGAGTTAGCATTAGCATTGTGTGAGCAATTTAGTCAATGGTCAATTTGTTCAGAGTTGTGGGAGTTTGCTGTGTGCTGTAAATGCATAAGAATTGTAGGGATGCACCGCAAATGGAAATTTTGGCTGATAACACGTTATATTTGGAAACAGATATATAGGCCAATAAATATACATATTGATATGAATTTTTCTGTGCCTGACTGCAAAAAATATATGGTTGTTTTTAACACGCCATGTACAATAAGCGTTAGGGATGTACTGCAAATGGTAATTTTGGCCGATAACACTTTATACTTGGAAACCGATATGTAGGCCGATAAATATACATGTTAATATGTATTTTTCTGTCTGATTGCAAAACACATACGATTGTTTCTAACACGCTGTGTAGAATTAGCATTAGGGATGTACTGCAAGTGGATATTTTGGCGGAAAACACTTTACATTTAGAAACCGATAACCGATATATAGGCCGATAAATATACATCTTGATATGAATTTTTCTGTCTGATTGCAAAAAGAAAGATATATGATTTTTAACATGCCTTATAGAATTAGCATTAGCATTGTGTGAACAATTTAGTAAATTTGTTTAGTGTTTTGGCAGTTTGCTGTGTTTGGTAATGCATATGAATAGTTGAGATGAACTGCAAATGCAAATTTTGGGCGACAACACTTTATATTTGGAAACCGATAACCGATATATAGGCTGATAAATATACATCTTAATATGAATTTTTCTGTTTCTGATTGCAAATAAAATATGGTTGTTTCTAACACGCCTTGTAGAATTAACATTAGCATTGTGTGAACAATTTAATCAATTTATTCAGAGTTTTGGGAGTTTGCTGTGTTTGGTAATGCATATGATTTGTAGGGATGCACCGCAAGTGGAAATTTGGGCCGATAACACTTTATTTTTTGGAAACCGATAACCAATATATAGGCAATAAATTTACATCTTGATATAACATATTTCTGTGCCTGATTTAAAAATAATAATAATAATAATATATATATATGGTTCGAGCCTCAGCTTGGTCAGTTGGCATTTCTGTGTGGAGTTTGCATGTTCTCCCCGTGTTTGCGTGGGTTTCCTCCGGGTGCTCCGGTTTCCCCCACAAGTCTAAAGACGTGGTATAGGTGAATTGGGTAGGCTAAATTGTCCGTAGTGTATGTGTGTGAATGACTGTGTGTGTGTGTGTGTGAATGAGTGTGTATGGATGTTTCCCAGTGATGGGTTGCAGCTGGAAGGGCATCCGCTGCGTAAAACATATGCTGGATAAGTTGGCGGTTCATTCCGCTGTGGCGACCCCAGATTTATAAAGGGACTAAGCCGAAACATAACACGTCATGTAGAATTAGCATTAGCATTGTGTGAACAATTTAGTCAATTTGTTCAGAGTTTTGAGACTTTACTGTGTTTGTTAGTGCATATGAATTGCAGGGATGCACCGCAAATATAAATTTTTAACAATAACACTATATTTGGAAACCGATAACCGATATATAGACTGATAAATTTACATATTGATATAATTTTTTCTGTGTCTGACTGCAAATAAAATATGGTTGTTTCTAACATGCCGTGTAGAATTAGCATTGTGTAAACAATTGAGTCAATTTGTTGAGAGTTTTGGCAGTTTGCTGTGTGTAGTAAAGGCATATGAATACACACTTCACCTTTAAATTGCAGTTATGGGTTTAATTTTTGTCTTACTGATGACATTTCATAGAGCAGTTGTTTTTGCATAAAATTTAAAACATTAATAACAAAAAACATTATTTTTTATCAATACCAATTCATTTACCACAATATCAGTGTTTTAACTTCATAAAAAGTTCTATATTTGGTGGAATAACCTTGATTTTCAATCACAAAAACATTCATTTGTTATATTTAAAAATATTTTGTATTATTGGTAAAAATGTTCTCAAACATTTAGAGAATAAAATGGGTATTAAGACTTAACTAAAACCAAACATAGTAAATCCAGAAAGACTATTTTCAATCAAGTAGACTTAATTTTTTTCCCATAGTTGCATGTGTGAGTGTACTCTATATTATATGTACTCTGTGTATGAGTTTTATACAGCATTAAAAGTTCTCAGAAAATAGCACATTACTTTGGATTAGTGTACCTGCAGAAGCATGAGGCATAGTGATTTCTCATAACTCAATATTTTCTCTTTTTTCCTCACAGTCTTATGGATCAGCTACTATGCCATTATACAGTAGTTCCCGTACTGTGGTCCCACTCCTCAAACGCGTTATCTGTCAGTGTCCTGCCAGAGTCTTCAGCGTGTCCCGCAGCCTGTCGACGGATGGTTCCACCGCTCAGCCACAGATTCAAGAAAACTCTGTCCAACTTTTCAACCATGTCTACCCACGAGACGACATGACCAATGTGACAGCCAAAATCTTGTCCAAAGTCGGCTGTCAGCTTCACAACCGGCCGCACCACCCCTTGTGGCTTATTAAAGAGCGCATCAAAGACCATTTCTACCGCTCGTACGTGGGTCGCACCGGAAACCCCATCTTTTCTGTACATGACAACCTGAGGCCGGTAGTGACGGTGGAGCAGAACTTCGACAGCCTGCTTATTCCCGCAGACCATCCCAGTCGCAAAAAAGGAGACAATTACTACCTGAACAGCACACACATGCTGCGGGCGCACACCTCCGCACATCAGAAAGAGCTGGTGCGCTCTGGCCTTGACTGCTTCCTGCTGGCTGGAGACGTTTACAGGAGAGATGAGGTCGATTACAGCCACTATCCCGTCTTCCATCAGATGGAGGGAGTGCGGCTGTTCTCCAACCATGAGGTTTGAATTTTTGGGCTGCACGACATTGTAAATGAAATGATTCATTATATTTGTAAATGATAAAACTGTCTGTGAAAAGAATAAATATTGAAAGAATATGTGAATAATAAATATTGCTACCACCGCTACGATGGATGGATGGATGGAACAAATTGATGGAACGATATATAGATAGACGGATGGATGGATAGATGGATGGATGGATGGATGGATAGATAGATAGATAGATAGATAGATAGATAGATAGATAGATAGATAGAGAGATAGATAGATAGATAGATAGATAGATAGATAGATAGATAGATAGA
>CAIGQV010016148.1:450844-462440 GCA_903798115.1 Danio jaintianensis
GATGGAATGATGGATAGATGGAGTGATAGAAAAATAGATGTATAGATGGTAGATAGATAGATGGATAGATGGAACAATAGATAGACAGACGGATGGAATGGATATTTTGAATGTCATTAATTTTACCTAATTGCCAATGCAGCTCCTGTCATTTTCAGTCAGTTCAGGTTGCAGTCCTAAAATAACTAAATCAACTAAAATGTAATAAATATTATACATTATTATAATAATTATTATTATTAAGACAAAAAAAAAAAACTTGAACTAAGACTTAAGAAAAGAAAAAAGGAAGGAAAATTCTAAATATGAAACAAATATTGTCATACTAAATAACAGTGGATGGATGGAAGGATGGATGGATGAATAGATATATGGAATAATAGAACGATGGATGGATAGATAGATGGAATGATAGATACATGGAATGATAGAACAATGGATGGATGAATGGATGGATGAAACGATATATAGATGGAACAATAAATAGATGGATAGATGGAACGTAAGATAGATGGAAGGTTAGATAGATAGATAGACAGACAGACAAACGGATGGATGGAACAATGGAAGGATGGATGGAACGATGGATGGATGGAACAATAGAATGATAGATGGAGGGATGGATGGAAAGATAGATGGACAGACAGATAGATAGATGGATGGAACGATAGATAGATGGAATGATAGAATGATAGATGGATGGATGGATGGATGTCTACAGTCTATTTTAATTTCATGGTAGCATTAAACCAGTCCTTTATAGCCCACAGCTGCCAGATTCTGTAGAAAAGTATGTCTATTTAAAGCATAAGTCTGTGATGAAGAGGTGTTTTAAGGACAGCCGTGTGAGAGGTATCTTTAATGTAACGCAGACGTGTTTTCTGTGTCTGCTAGCTGTTTGCTGGAGTGGAGAATGGTGAAGATCTGTGTCTCTTTGAGCGTGGCGGCCGCCGAACCCCTCATAAGCAGGAGACACACACGCTGGAGGCCGTCAAACTCCTGGAGTTTGATCTGAAACGGGCTCTCACGCGCCTCGTGCGACACCTTTTCGGGGAAGGTAGGAATCCTGCCATGTTTACACGTCTGTTTCTCCTCTTCCTCTGTCCAGCTCGGCTCCATCTGTGTGTTTCTGCAGATCTGGAGATCCGCTGGGTGGACTGTTATTTCCCCTTCACACATCCGTCCTTCGAGATGGAGGTGTTCTTCCAGGGGGACTGGATGGAGGTGCTGGGATGTGGAGTGATGGAGCAGGAACTGGTGCGCTCAGGTACTGGAGCATACTAATATATTGGGCTGAATGATTTTATGCCACTGAGCAGGACGGTTCAGTACAGTACAGTATGGTTCGGTACGGGTCACCTTGCGTTTTCAGACATCCCACCATGCAAAAAACTCATTTCTGGGAGGTGAAAACCGCTGCCCCCCACACACAAAAAAACACAGGGGGAGGAGCTTAATTTTTTTTATTTACAAAATAGACATTTGATATTTCTTTAATATGTAAAAAATAATAATAATAATTATACAATAGCTTCAGTTATTTAATCATACTTTTATGATTATATATATATATATATATATATATATATATATATATATTTTTTTTTTACAAAAGTATGATTAAATAACGTTATATAATTTTTTTTTTTTTTTTTTTAGATAATTAGTGATCGTAAGAAAGTGTCTGGTACAAATGTTGGTTAAAGATGAAAGAGTGTGTTTTCTACAGGTGGTTTGCACGCTCAGAACTGATAATGTTATGAGGTATTCAGGTGGGTTTTTAGTTGTCGTTTGAATGATACTAGTGAATTCGCAGTCCGTGTGGGAATGGGAGGATCATTCCACCAGTGAGGAACAGTGAATGAAAAGGTTTTGGAAAGTGACTTATAGTCTGTCTGTGATGGTACCACAAGGCGGCGCTCACTTTCCGTTCTATTTGACTCTAATATAAATTGTATTTTACAGTTGTGTTACTGTATTTTAAAGTTGTATTGTGGGAAATATCCTCCTGGCGCCATTAAAACTGTATTTTTAATTTGCTGTGAAACGAAATAAAGTAATTAAAAGAGCTGGAAATCTGGCCAATCATAGGAAATTGGGTAATTTACCATTTGGACTGTTTTACAGTAAATTAGATAAATGGACAATGAATTATTATTATTGAAGTCATTATTTTATTGTATTAAAATGTATTACAGGTGAGAAGAATAAAAATATATACAATACTGTAAATACATGTACAGCAAGATAAATGGTACTGTAATATTGTTATAATAATAACTGTAATGTAATGTAACTATTATTATAATAGTAATTGTAATATTACAGTATTTTTGCTGTAATTTTGATTTACAGTAAATTGCTGGCAAACTGCTGTCGGTAAGTTTTTGTGAATTATACAGGAAATTGTTAACAGTGTATATATACATAAAACAAAGTGTAGAAAACTGTTTAATCACAGTAATAAATAAATAAAAATATGGTAACAAATACCAGTTTGCCATTTTAAATCACATTTACAAAAGTAAATGGTACAAAAGTTTCAAAATCTCATAATTTTGCCATTTAGCATCTTATTACAAAAAAATACTTGTTTTGTTTATTAATGCTTTGTGTAATATTATATGTATTTTATCAGTACTCATAATGTTCTAACTAAAGAAAAAAATGAATGTAATCACAATACAATAAAATATACATTTCCTCATGGTTATTTATTACTTTTTTTTTGTATTCTTATATGCTGTTTATAACATGCATTTAGAATGAAATTAAACAAATCATAAACACTTACAAAGGTCATTTACATTGTAATCAAATGCTGCATGTCATGAATAGACAATTCTAAATCACTAAGTATGAAACAATAATTAGGTGAATTTAATTATTATGTTTTATAATCAATTAAATCTATTTATAACTACTACTGTACTATATATAAAAAAAATATCTATATATATATATGTATATATATAAATGTTTCCATTAAAAAGATTTAGCAGCAGAACTATTTCTACCATTTGCTACTAATAATAAATAATTCATGAGCAACAAATCAACATATTAGTGCTCGCATGATACTAAAATATGGAGTATTACTGTACATTTGTTAGGAATTTATCATTAATTGTGTGAAATGCAGCAATTTTTATGAAAACGATCAAGTAATGGTATTAATCAGTAAACAATAAAATGCATGTAAAAGTTTAACTCTCTTTTTTTCTGCTGAGCTTGGTACAAGGCATTCTGAGCATGTCAGCAAAATGAATTTGGTCAAAATACTGTATAAAACCCACCTGCTGTTCACTTAAAGGGACAGTTCACCCAAAAATGAAATTCTGTCTGCATTTACTCATTCTCCACTTGCTCCAAACAGTTTGAGTTTCTTTCTTCTGATGAACATGAAGCAAGATATACTGAAGAATCTTGTAGCCATTGACTTCCATAGTATTTGTTTTTCCTACCATGAAAGTCAATGGTTACCGGCTTTCTGCTTTCTTCAAAACATCTTCTTTTGTGTTCAGAATCAGAATGTACAGTCGTGGCCAAACTTTTTGAGAATGACATAAATAATGGAAATTGGAAAAGTTGCTGCTTAAGTTTTTATAATTGTAATTTGCATATACTCCAGAATGTTATGAAGAGTGATCAGATGGATTGCATAGTCCTTCTTTGTCATGAAAATGAACTTAATCCTGAAAAAAACTTTCCACTGCATTTCATTGCTGTCATTAAAGGACCTGCTGAGATCATTTCAGTAATCGTCTTGTCAACTCAGGTGAGAATGTTGACGAGCACAAGGCTGGAGATCATTATGTCAGGCTGATTGGGGTAGAATGGCAGACTTGACATGTTAAAAGGAGGGTGATGTTTGAAATCATTGTTCTTCCATTTCTAACCATGGTGACCTGCAAAGAAACGCGTGCAGCCATCATTGCGTTGCATAAAAATGGCTTCACAGGCAAGGATATTGTGACTACTAAGATTGCACCTAAATCAACAATTTATAGGATCATCAAGAACTTCAAGGAAAGAGGTTCAATTCTTATTAAGAAGGCTTCAGGGCGTCCAAGAAAGTCCAGCAAGCGCCAGGATCGTCTCCTAAAGAGGATTCAGCTGCGGGATCGGAGTACCACCAGTGCAGAGCTTGCTCAGGAGTGGCAGCAGGCAGGTGTGAGCACATCTGCACGCACAATGAGGCGAAGACTTTTGGAAGATGGCCTGGTGTCAAGAAGGGCAGCAAAGAAGCCACTTCTCTCCAAAAAAAACATCAGGGACAGATTGATCTTCTGCAAAAAGTATGGCGAATGGACTGCTGAGGACTGGGGCAAAGTCATATTCTCTGACGAAGCCCCTTTCCGATTGTTTGGTGCATCTGGAAAATGGCTTGTATGGAAAAGAAAAAGGGGAGCGCTACCATCAGTCCTGTGTCATGCCAACAGTAAAGCATCCTGAGACCATTCATGTGTGGGGTTGCTTCTCATCCAAGGGAGTGGGCTCACTCACAATTTTGCCCAAAAACACAGCCATGAATAAAGAATGGTACCAAAACACCCTCCAACAGCAACTTCTTCCAACAGTCCAACAACAGTTTGGTGAAGAACAATGCATTTTCCAGCACGATGGAGCACCGTGCCATAAGGCAAAAGTGATATCTAAGTGGCTCGGGGACCAAAACGTTGAAATTTTGGGTCCATGGCCTGGAAACTCCCCAGACCTTAATCCCATTGAGAACTTGTGGTCAATCCTCAAAAGGCGGGTGGACAAACAAAAACCCACTAATTCTGATAAACTCCAAGAAGTGATTATGAAAGAATGGGTTGCTATCAGTCAGGATTTGGCCCAGAAGTTGATTGAGAGCATGCACAGTCCAATGCAGAGGTCCTGAAAAAGAAGGGCCAACACTGCAAATACTGACTCTTTGCTTAAATGTCATCTAATTGTAGATAAAAGCCTTTGAAACGTATGAAGTGCTTGTAATTATATTTCAGTACATCACAGAAACAACTGAAACAAAGATCTAAAAGCAGTTTAGCAGCAGATTGTGTGAAAACTAATATTTGTGTCATTCTCAAAACTTTTGGCCACGACTGTACTTTAGTTTTGTGTTTTTTTAGGAGCACAGGATACATACAGTACATACATACATATTAACATAAGAACACAGAATGGCATTTAAATAAGTGGAAAATAAAGAAAATAAAAATTCTTAAGTTATAATATATGTCTAGATCAGGGGTGTACAAACTCGGTCCTGGAGGGCCGGTGTCCTGCAGATTTTAGCTCCAACTTGCTTCAACACACCTGCAAGGATGTTTCTAGAAAGCCTAGAAAGAGCTTAATTAGCTGCTTCAGGTGTGTCTGATTGGGGTTGGAACTAAACTTTGCAGGACACCGGCCCTCCAGGTCCGAGTTTGGACACCCCTGGTCTAGATTGTCTGTGTGCATTGTTGTGCATTGTTGACTTTTTAACTGTACAAATAAGAAGTAAAAAGATTTGTGTTTATATTTTGTAATGAAAATATTTATATAAAGGGATTTACAGCTAACTAGCACTGAAAAAAAGGATTCAAAGATGATTGCTTGGATTTACTAATCTTTTTTAAGTTAGGTGGTTGTAAACAATTTATTTGGGCTGAATTTAAAGAGCACCTATGATGAAAATCATCTTTTTAAAGCTGTTTGGACAGAACTGTGTGTAGGTATTGTGTGTCCACAGTCATATTGGGGTGATAGAAACACAATAAGTCTCTCTTTTTTATATATTTTTTTCTGACATTAAAATAGCATCCAAATCCCTCCCATTTTGAGGCCGACCGCAACTTGATGTATTAGTGCGGTTTCCCCGCCCACCGAATTGATTGACAGCTGCGTATTAATATGTCTCCGTAGTAACGCATATAATCATATCAACAAGCCAGGACGTGCGCAAAGCAACCGGGAATAAAAGATCTGTTCAGTTTGCTGTGATCATCAATCATCATCAAATGTGATCAAGAGTGAGTTTTACAAGTTTAACACGTTTTTAAAACAGTGCATGTTTGTAATGAATTACAGCGATTTACTTCAGCTTTACTTCATCACCACAGCCGCGTGTCAGTACAATTATAAAAAAAGACGCTTCAATCCCGGGTTGTGGACGTTAAATCAGGTTTATTTTCTACATTAACATAACGAATATCCATACAGCAGTGGATATTAACGTGTATCCTGTCACATTTACCGTGAAAAAACAGTGCAAAGCTAAACGCGCTGTCTGTCTGTCTGTCTGTGTGTGTGTGTGTGTCCGCTGTGTGTGTATCTGTGTGTGTGTGCGTGAACTTTGTAATGACTTTGTGTGTGACTCATCGTTGTAACTCCACAACAAATACATCAAATAATCATTGGGAAAGTTCTTACTGTAATATTTCCCACAAACGTTACGTGAGATCTGCTTCCTTCATGTCTGTCTGTTATCTGAGGCAGCCGAGGGCAGAGATTGAGGCACACTGACAGGCACGTGGGAACGGTGGGCGGGAAGGACTAGCATTAAAGGCACAGTCCACTAAAACAGCTACAAGATGCTCAGAGCTAAAAATGACAAACTTCTGAAAGGTCTAATAAATAATCTGATGGGTGTTTTAAGCTGAAACTTTACAGACACATTCTGGAGACACAAAAGACTTATATTAAATCTGGAAAAAGGGGTAAACTAGGTGCCCTTTAAACAAACAAATTAAGTGGAACGTTACTAAATATAATTTGTTTGTTTAAATTCAACTCAAGTCAATTTAAAATTCAATATAAAATGCTTGCAACAAGGGCGGCGTGGTGGCACAGTGGGTAGCACTCACAGCAGGTCGCTGGTTCAAGCCTCGGCTGGGTCAGTTGGCGTTTCTGTGTGGAGTTTGCATGTTCTCCCCGTGTTGGCGTTGGTTTCCTCCGGGTGCTCCGGTTTCCCCCACAGTCCAAACACGTGCTATAGGTGAATTGGGTAGGCTAAATTGTCCCTAGTGTATGGGTGTTTCCCTGTGTTGGGTTGCGGCTGGAAGGGCATCCGCTGCGTAAAACATATGCTGGATAAGTTGGCGGTTCATTCCGCTGTGGCGACCCCTGATTAATAAAGGGACTAAGCCCAAAAGAAAATGAATGTTTACAACAATTTTGCAGACATCTTTTTTTTTCAGTGTAAGAAGACAGAAACTCAAACTGGTTTGCAGCAAGTGGAGGATAAATGATGACAGAATTTTCATTTTTGGGTGAACTGTCCCTTTAAGTGAACAGCAGGTGGTAGAAAATCATGAAGGGTTTATAACCACTTAAGGGAGAGTAAATATTGGATGCATTTTCAGTGTTTGGAATGATATCTTTAAGTTGCCTAAAAGCGTATTTTGCCATCAGTGGCCACACCTGAGAGTGAGAGACAGCGGCGTTCTGCCTCTGCCAGTAGATGGCGGTGTTATGCAGTGCAGTGCAGTGTGAGGCTCTGGATGGGACCGTCCCACACAGAGGAGATCCTAACAGTGGAGGAGGAGGAGCAGGGACATGCATGATTGCCCAGACATGTTTTTTCCTCCCTGGGGACGGAGCCAGCATGACCAGACCCTCCCTCTCCACCGGCCCCTCACTGCCACTTAATTCCTCAATCTCATCTGCTCTCTTCATCGATCCGCTGTGTGTTAAACTGTGCAGTGTCTGCAGGGCGACATGTGGAACACGTAACGGCCAATTAACAGCACTGCCACTCAACAGACTCAGATAACTTTTTCCACACTTCAGGGTTTGGCTCTCTACATGTACCGTATGAGGGTGGAAAGATGCTTTTTTATGACTTTTTATTTAAGTAATATAATATTTATAAATAATATTTATATTTAATAAACAAGTTATCCAATAAATAATATTTATTAGTGCTGTCAAAAGATTAATTGTGATTTAATCGCACACAAAATTAAAGCTTGTATTTACATTTTATATATATATATATATATTAGTGGTGTAACAGATCACAAATCTCATGGTTCGGATCACACTACGGTTTTTGAGTCACGGATCGCACCATTTTTCGGATTAGCAAAAAAAGGAGGAGACGGTGATTTTAATCTTTACCATAAACATCAGTGTTTATATCTGAACTATAAACTGTTCTCCCAGTACTTCTGTGTTATTTGACTGTTTGCAACTAACTGAAAAAGTGTAAAAACTGAATCTCTCTCGATCAAAGGCAGATTTGAATGCAGTGCTTAGAAGGATTAACAAATATATGTAAATCATTATCATTTATCTTTCATGTTGCGCGGGTTTGAATTGAGATCACAATCTTCATTCATTCATTTTCTTTTGGGCTTAGTCCCTTTATTAATCTGGGGTCACCACAGCGGAATGAACCGCCAACTAATCCAGCATATGTTTTACGCAGCGGATGCCCTTCCAGCTGCAACCCATCACTGGGAAACATCCATACACACTCATTCACACACATACACTACGGATAATTTAGCTTATCCAATTCACCTATAGTACATGTCTTTGGACTGTGGGGGAAAAACCGGAGCACCCGGAGGAAACCCACGCGAACACAGGGAGAACATGCAAACTCCACACAGAAACTGCCCAGCTGAGGCTCGAACCAGTGACCTTCTTGCTGTGAGGCGATCGTGCTACCCACTGCGCCACCGTGACGCCCGAGATCACAATCTTTTAGTGTTTAATTGTGCAGCTTTACATTGAATGCATTATTGCAGGCTAAACAAGCAGTGACAGAAAACACCTTTAATTAATAGCCTAAGAAAGCATTTAGGTAGGTCCCACCACAACTTATATATATACATACAATATATATACACCACTAATATATACACCACTAATATATACCCCCTGTGTGTGTGTGCGTGTTTGTGTACTGTGCATATTTGTAATCTAATACAAATCATATATAAAAAGAAAATGTATATGTAAATATTTAGTTTTTGTATTTTAGATATATATTTTTTTGGTATTACACTATTCAAATACAAACTTTTAATTTGGATGCAATTAATTGCAATTAATCATTTGACAGCACTAATATAATTAGTGTATATATATATATATATATATATATATATATATATATATATATATATATATATATATATATAAAGTGCTCAGCATATATAAGTACACCTCTCACAAATCTCTCATTTTAATTCAGATTTTCTGTATTTTTTCTGTTTATATTATTTATTGGTTAACTTTCTCATTAATTATAAATATTATTTATAATATAAGTGTTATTTATTGGTTAACTTGTTTTTTTATTTATTTTAATGATCACTAGTGGTCTTCAGTGTGGTAATATTTAAATAATGCGGTAGAATTATTCAAAATTGTAATGTACAACATTGTATATATAAACATTTATAATTTTTGCAAAAAAAATGTGTTTTAGATTTAGTGAAGGAAGGAATGATTATATAGATTATTTTAGGATAGATCCTAACCAATTTCTTATAAATATTTGTAATATTATAAATACACAGTAATATTCGTGTATATATATATATATATATATATATATATATGATCATATCCAGTAGATGGTCCCTCCCTAACAAACCATATTTCCTGCATTTTATCTTTAGGTCCTCTTGTGGGTTTTGGCATTTTGAATCCATCAATAATTGAAAGCTTTTTCTATCTCAGGGCGAGTCCTTAAGAGCCCCAGCCTCTCTATCTCTCTCTCTCTCTCTCTCCATCTCTCTCTCTGTTTTCATTCAGCGCTCCACCCTTCCCATCATCTCTCTCTGAAACGCTGGCGGTCAGCGGTGTCTCTTCCGTTGGGCTGCTGGTCTCCTGCATTGTTTTGGCAGGCATGGAAAAGTAGTGTTTCTTGTAAAGAGCCGTCTATTTATGGCCCTCACATCTTGTTACATCTTCACATGCATGCAAAGAAGTCAGTCAGTGTTACTGTAGGCTGACTAGATGACCACGTTTGACTTTGGCTATTATGTTTTGTTTTAAGGCTGTACTACTGAACCATGTAGTAGTTCTAGAGCGATGTTTTCCTCTCCAGCATGTATCGTCACACAGCAAGGACACCTGTAATCCTCATTTGATTGGACTTTAGTAGAAGTTGGTTTCTTTCAGGATGGTGCCGCGCCTGACAAGAGTACAGATTACCCAGAGTGCGTCTCTTTCCTGTTCTGTCTGCTTGTACTCAATCACTGCTTTATCCCTGTGTACACCCACTCGAGTGGCAATGCATATTCACAACTGGGTAAACAAAGCCCTGGTGTCTCCAGACAGCTGTCAGCAGGCCGCGCTCCCTCCTCAAGGCTTTGCTGCTCAGACGAATCCGCTCACGGGTGTCATTCTGGTTCCTTTCTGTCTAGGTTACGGGCCTCGTTTAATCAAAGTTTTCAGCGTACTGTAGAGGCAATTCTAATGAATTGCGACAAACCCACAAAATTTGTGTCAAATAAAATGGCTTATTAAATAAATGTCTGTCAGAAGCTGCAATAGTGCTGCCTCGCAGGATTTAATTTATTAAAATACAACAAAATTTGCATGTATTCATTGCCGGCAGCTTGCTCTCTGCAACTCTCACATGGTCGCCCACTGAAGCTAAGCAGGGCTGCGCCCGGTCAGTACCTGGATGGGAGACCACATGGGAAAGCTAGGTTGCTGCCGGAAGTGGTGTTAGTGAGGCCAGCAGGGGGCGCTTAACCTGTGGTCTGTGTGGGCCCTAACGCCCCAGTATAGTGAAGGGGATTCTATACTGCTCATTGAGTGCCGTCTTTCGGATGAGACGTTAAACCGAGGTCCTGACTCTCTGTGGTCGTTAAAAATCCCTGGCCAAATTTAACCACTGGCCTCTGTCCATCATGGCCTCCTAATCATCCACAAATCAAAATTGGCTTCATCACTCTGCCTCCTCTCCACCAATCAGCTGGTGTGTGGTGTGCGGTCTGGCGCAATATGGCTGCTGTCGCGTCATCCAGGTGGATGCTGCACACTGGTGGTGGATGAGGAGATTCCCCCAATTTGTAAAGCGCTTTGAGTGTCTAGAAAAGCGCTATATAAATGTAAGGATTATTATTATTATTATCAGAGCGTCTGACAGGTGTCTATACAGTGCAATGCATTGTGGTACTGTAACTAAAAATTATATTGTAATGGGGCAGCACAGTGGCTCAGTGGTTAGCATTGTCGCTTCACAGCAAGAAGGTCGCTGGTTCAAGTCCCGGCTGGGCAGGCCAGTTGGCATTTCTGTGTGGAGTTTGCATGTTCTTCCCGTGTTGGCGTGGGTTTCCTACGGGTGCTCCGGTTTCCCTCCGGTTTCCCCCACAGTCCAAACACGTGCTATAGGTGAATTGGATTAATTGAATCCGTCCGTCCGTCTATCGTTCTATCTATTGTTCTGTCTATCTATCGTTCTATCTGTTGTTCTGTCTATCTATTGTCCTACCTGTCATTCTATTATTCTATCTATCATTCTATGTCTATCGTTCTTTCTGTCATTCTGTCGTTCTACCGATCTATCTAGCATTCTATCTATCGTTCTTTCATTTTGTCATTATGTCTGTCATTCTATCTATCTATCTATCTATCTATCTATCTATCTATCTATCTATCT
>CAIGQV010016148.1:465088-476369 GCA_903798115.1 Danio jaintianensis
CCCCCCCCCCCCCCCCCCCCCCCCCCCCCCCCCCCCCCCCCCCCCTCTCCTCGGGGAGGGAAAATATACTCCTTATTGTTGCTGTAATGCAGAGGCTGTGTTTGTGTTGGAAATAGATCTGTCTGTCTGTCATTTTATCTATCATTTTATGTCTGTCTGTCTGTCTGTCTGTCTGTCTATCTATCTGTTTGTCCGTCCGTCCGTCTGTCGTTCTATCTATCGTTTTGTCTGTCTGTCTGTCTGCCTGTCTGTCGTTCTATCTATCATTTTATCTATCGTTTTGTCTGTCTGTCTGTCGTTCTATCTATCGATCGTTCTATCTCGATCATTCTATCGTTCTATCTATCTATCTATCTATCTATCTATCTATCTATCTATCTATCTATCTATCTATCTATCTATCTATCTATCTATCTATCTATCTATCGTTCTGTCTGTCTGTCTATCTATCTAATCTATCTACCATTCTACCATTCTATCTTTCATTCTACCATTCTATCGTTCTATCATTTTATCGTTATATCTATCATTATATTGTTTTATTGTTCTATCTATCTGTTGCTCTATCTACCGTTCTGTCCGACTGCCCATCATTCTATCTATCATTCCATCGATCATACTATATTGTTCTGCTGTCTGTCTGTTCATCTATCCAATATTGGCAATGTGTCTATCCATTTAGCAATCCCAATCCTTCTGTTTATTTTAGAATTGCGTTGGGTTTAGGGTAGGGTTAGGTTACAGTTATTAATGTTCTACTCCTGTTCTTTCTCTCACACTCGGCCCCAGTTTCCTCTTGTCCGTCCGCTCTCCAGGGTCTCCACTGTTAGTGCAAACATTTGCTTGTGCACTGTTGCGTTTCAGCCGTCACACCCTCGAGAGAACCACAAACAGAACCGGACACTGCAGCGGATAGAGTCATCCAAAGGGCAGAAAGGGAACGCAGGAATGAGTGAATGAGATCTACTCTATGTTTCCCCTCACTGTATTATGTATTTCTCTGGCCTATTTTCTGAAATGAAGGCTTTGCCGTGGCGCCTGAGGCTTGCGTTGTGTAATGAAGAGTAAATTACATACCATTTAGACAAGCACCCACAGCTGCTAGTGATATGTAGCATGTTCAATTTCAGCCGGGATAATCAAGTTCATCTCACTCGGACTGTTCGTGCGGATGTGTGTGTTATGTAATATGCATGTGGCTGTTTTGTATGCAACAGCTTGTGGTCACAGGAAACGGATCAGTGGAGAAAAAAACCCCGCAGAATTTGCATTTATCAAATAACACATCTTACTCAGTGTACTTTGGAAATGGGATATTTTGAAGCATTTTTTGATCTTTTTTTTTTTTTGTGCAGCTAGCAAGATTGCACATAATGCTTTTACCTAGGCTCATCAGGGGAAAAACATGCATTTTTGCACGAATATATATTTAAAAAGGGCAATTAACTGCATTATTCAGATGAAACGGACAATACACTTGTAGAATCAAGCTTTAAAGGGGTGGTCCAGAGTGTATTTTTAAGGCTTGGTTGTGTTTATAAGATGCAAAGCAATGTGTGCTCATGCTTCATTTGTAAACAATCATGTTATTTTTTCATATATCTTACTTTAATTATATACAGCTACTCTGCTAACAGGAAAACCACTGTCATATTTCCTAGTTCCTCAAGAGGCTCTGATTGGTCAGCTGACATAATGTGCTGTGATTCTCGGATCGGCTCCACGTCACCAGGAAAGCGTCACGCCCCTACAAGCACGCGCTTTTGCGCTGTGTAAATACTGTCAGAGTAGCTGTTAGCCATATCAGTTTGAGCCTGAATCAGATAGAAAATGAAGAGGACACAGCTGAACCTCACAACCCGCCTGCTCTCTAAAATAAAATCTTACAAATATCTTTCATATATATTCAGGTTATAAGCATGTGTAAGTAATATGAAACGTTCACATATCTTTTCCGAGTTTGTTATTTGTGATGTAGAACGCAGGGAAAGCGTCCGCATAGAGAGACACTGCAGCGCTGGTGAAGATTGTGGGTGTTTACAGCGGTTTGACGGATAAATATGAATTTTTGGCTAAATTGTTAACGGTGCCAAACAGGATTTCCCATTGTTTACATCCTTGTTTATGTCCTTGCTACAACATACCGTTAACGCTAGACACTGTGCATGTAATAGATCAATTTTAACAAATAAAACACTTACAGGTTGTGGCTCACAATCTACAGCTTCTTCTATTATAGTTGGAGCTGCTCCTTCTTTGAGGAGTTTTTAACCGAATCCAGCACTGAACTGGGAGATTCTGGAAGCTGTCCTTTGTCAAATGCTAGAGCTATATCTTTTTTTATATAATTCTCTGGAACATAATTAAAATTAAACTGTAAGCACTTCTGTCTTTGTGTCGTGTCCTTAGGAAGCCCAAATACAGAAACAGAAGAAGCTCTGTGGGAATAGCAGCGTTTGGACGTCATTTTAGCTTTCTCTGCTATAACATTACAGCTTGTCTGGCCACGCCCCTACACTGCGGGGGATGTATGCACGTGGTGAATGGACATAACCTGAAGTGTTTGTGATCTCACTAAACCGGATGAATTTTTTTGTAGTCCCCAAACTTCGTTTGCTGTAGGCTTTGCTAAGCTAACTCAAGCTACATTACGAATCAACTAAAGTTTAAAATATGATATCGTAGTGGACCACCCCTTTAAAAAAAGCACTGTTGCTTTAACAAATGCATTTTTATATCATATATGCTTTTGTTAGCACATTTGGTTTGGTTTAGGGTGTAATGTTTAGTGTAGGTTTGTGTTTTTTAAATAGTATATTTGATTTTATTTATATTATATTTATATATTCTCAAGGACAATACTGTTTTAGCTTGTATAACTACTCAGCAGACATTTTGTGAGATGCACAACAAGCAAATAAAAATAGTACATTTACATTTAAGTTTTAAAGAATTTAGCCACTTGCTAAATTCGTTCATTCATTCATTCATTCATTCATTCATTTTCCTTCGGTTTAGTCCCTTTATTCATCAAGGGTCGCCACAACTTATCCAGCATATGTTTTACACAGCGGATGCCCTTCCAGCTGCAACCCAGTACTGGGAAATCCATACACACTCATTCACACACATACACACTACGGCCAATTTAGTTTATTCAATTCACCTATAGCGCATGTGTTTGGACTGTGGGGGAAACCCGGAGGAAACCCCTCGCCAACACGGGGAGAACATGCAAACTCCACACAGAAATGCCAACTGACCCAGCCGTGACTCGAACCAGCGAACTTCTTGCTGTGAGGTGACAGTGCTAACCACTGAGCCACCGTGTCGCCCTCGCTAAATTCAAAAGAATATAAATATAAAGTCAATATAATTAAGCTTTTGTCAAATTAAAGTAAAAATTTACAATGTTTTTCTAGTGCACATTGTCATTTTTTAGGTCAACCATTCATCCATGTGTTAATCCACTGGGGAAAACAAAAGTGTGGTAATCTTCAATCAAATTCTGAGCATTTGCTTCTGCGTTTGCAGGGGCGGACCTTTTCTGATGATGTTACTTTGGCTCTATCAGGTGCAATATTCTTAACCACGCCCCTCTTACTTTTAATTAGCTCTAAGGAAATGATGCTCAAAGAAAGCTCCGCCCCCAAATCAATATTCAGTTTCAGTTGGAAGTACATCAATGTACTGAAATAAAAGTCTCAGCAACTTCCGGTTCACACAGACATTAAAGTTCATTTGTTCCAGATGGAGGAGAGTCTGAGTCGATTCTGGGTTGGTTTTTGGACGTACAATAGCAAGTATACCACATTTATAATAATAGTATTCTGTGGTTGTCAAGTTATCACGGTGTCATCATCTGATACCTAGCTAAAAGGGATAAGCTGCTTTACACTGGTTTAGTCTGGCTGTTGTTTACCTGATGTCCCTGGTTTAATTAGCCAGCTTAGACAAACCATTTTAGGCTGTTTTAAAACCTGGTTTTTATTGAGGTAGTGAAATATTTTAATTAGTGTGTTTGAGTGTGTGTGTGTGTGTGTGTGTGTGTGCGTGTGTCTGCGTGTGTGCATGTGTCTACGTGTGTGTGTGTGTGTGTGTGTGCGTGCGTGCGTGCGTGCGTGCGTGCGTGCGTGCGTGCGTGCGTGCGTGCGTGCGTGTGTGTGTGTGTGTGTGTGTGTGTGTGGGATCTGCATGTTAGCGCAGTGAAGACGTGGCTCCATCTCTGCCTGACTCAGCAATCAATGGTGCCGATGCTGCAGGAATGACAAACAGGTGTGCTAAATCCTGGCACGATGCCCACCTGGAGCCGCCTTCAGCCAATGACTGATTAGCAGCTCTATTGGGGAACAGGACACCCTTCTGAAAGAACCCAATGATGCTTTCAAAGAAACTCCGAAAACTTTTGTCAGTAGGACGGGGTGGAAACATGGCCGCTTGCTATTGATAAACTGTGGACGACTCTGAGAGGATGATCGCATGACTAAAAATGCTGAGTCACAGGTTTTATACTTTAAGAATTGGCTGGGTTGATCCATAATGTTCATCGTGCATTTATCTGTAGCATCCTACAGTATGTCAAACCATCCTGGGTTTAGAGTAGGGGTTTATGATTTTAAAAAATGCTATAGCATGCTAAATAATGTGATATATCATTCATTCATTAATTTTCATTCAGCTTAGTCCCTTATTTATCAGGGCTTGCCACAGCGCAATGAACCGCCAACTATTCCGACATATGTTTTACACAGCGGATGCCCTTCCAGCCGCAACCTAGTACTGCGAAACACCCATACATTCTGGAATTCACACACACACTCATACACTATGGACAATTTTGTTTACCCAATTCACCTATAGCGCATATGTTTGGACTGTGGGGGAAACCGGAGCACCTGGAGGAAACCCACGCCAACACGGGGAGAACATGCAAACTCCACACAGAAATGCCAACTTGCCCAGCCAGGACTCGAACCAGCGACCTTCTTGCTGTTAGGCCACAGTGCTAACCACTGAGCCACCATGCTGCCCTGTGGTATATCAATATTTAAAAAAAAAATGATATAAACAACTTGATTTATATTATTTCAGTAAGAGTGCATCACTACCACTTCTGAAAGCGAACAGTCCTGTCTTACTGTTCCATAAATCAAATCAGACATTTTAAAGTAATAATAATAATAACATTTAATGTAAACAAACAAAAATAATAATAAAAAAGTGAAATAAAAAATTTGAAAATCGAATAATAAGAGATCAGTATATGGAAAATGGTCATACAGTGAGCCTCAAACACCATTGTTTCCTTGTTTCCATGTAAATTCCATGAGTGTAAAACCTCGGTGGACAACAGGCCAATCAGAACACAAAACAGACTGTTGCGTGACTCACGGGCCACTACCTCATCATTTGCATGGGCTCTAGCTCACGTTCTACATCATCCAGACCTGATGAGCAGCAGTATCATCAGAAGTTCAGTGTTGCTCACAGGATCATTAATATGCTTGCCCCAGGCTGCGCTTTGATATTATAACAAAGAATATTTCCCCCCTTATTTTTAAGTTTATCAAAGTTTATATTAAACTTACCGTGTGTGAGACTCTTATTTGAAAACGTGAGATGCTCCAAAGTAAAAGCCAGCCACCAGTTTGTTATGCGTTACTACAATGCTATCTCATGTAGGCCTGTCACAATAATCATTATCGCACAACACATGGACATGACCTCAATCATTTTTGGTGATGCAATATATATCGCCCATACATAAACACCAATTCTAGCAACATTTTAGCTTATTGTGCACCATCTCTATCTATGTTGGAGGTGTCAGTGTCAGTATGGTTAAAAAGACACTATAGTATTTACTATAAATTACTATAGTATATTTTCATGTGGGTGTCTGACGACTGAAAATAGATCTGGTAACAGATATCGCATCCTCTGTTACTCTTTACCTTGCACTTTTTTTGTTAACATTTATTATTATTTATTTAGGATATGTGTTTTCACGTTCTGATTTCAATGCCTGATTATTAAATAGTTAAAATGACTATAATTGAATGAAATATTCTTAAAAATGAAATATGATGTGTTCTCTGGAGGAGTGTACTTGCATTGTGATGATATTATATTGTCATTCTGACATTATATAATGAGTGGCATAAAATGGTCTTAAAATGACAATAATATCATTCATCGCAATATATTTTGGTGCGATATATCCTACGACAAAAAATGGATATCGTGACAGGCCTGATCTCACGGCAATTCATAACTTTTTGATTTAGTAGCTAATTTGTATGAATTTGTATGATCTCATTTGTACAATTTAGTATGATTTGCTAATCTTCCAATGAGGGTTGGGTTTAGGGGTGGGGTTTGCTGCCACGCCTCCTTTTTTAAAATCGTACATTTTCGTACGACTGGACTAGTACGAACTTGTAATATCGTAACTCGTAATATGAATTCCTACGGATTAGTCACTAAACTGACAAAACGTAAATAGTTACGTTTCCTCGTGAAATCAGGCTGCAACGACTCAACCAGCCATCGATTTACAGCTCGTCAGAAAGCAAACTGCAGGATATACAGATTATAAATGTATTTAGCGCCACCCCGAAGAGGCATAAGGTATGTTTATTTGTATCTTGTTAATTTGTCGTGTTTATTGGGAAATTTGCCGGAGATGTTTGTAATTTGAAGTAACAAACACATGTAGACTGCTGAGTATTATGTTTAATGCACATACAGTTGAAGTCAGAATTAGCAGCCCTCCTGAATTATTAGCCCCCTGTATATTTTTTTTCCCAATTTGTGTTTACCGGAGAGATTTCTTTCAACACATTTCTAAACATAATAGTTTTATTAACTCATTTCTAATAACTGATTTCTTTTATCCTTGCCGTGATGACAGCACATAATATTTGACTAGATATTTTTCAAGATACTAGTATTTAGCTTAAAGTGTCATTTAAAGGCTTTACTAGGTTAATTAGGTTAGAGTTTGGGTAATTAGGCAAGTCATTGTATAACAGTGGTTTGTTCTGTAGACAATCAGAAACAAATATTGCTTAAGCGGGCTAATAATATTGACCTTAAAATGGTTTTAAAAAAAAATAAATAACTGCTTTTATTCTAGCCGAAATAAAACAAATAAGACTTTCTCCAGAAGAAAAAATATTATAGGAAATACTGTGAAAAATTCCTGAATCTGTTAAACATCATTTGGGAAATATTTGAAAAAGAAATTCACAGGAGGCCGAATTATTTTGTACAAAAAAAACTGTATAAAAAAAAAAAGTGCAAAAAGGTTTTGTATTAAGTCACTCACTGATTGCAGATCATTGAGATATGTGATTTGTCATGAAATGCACATTTGCATAATTTCAATACATTGTGCAGCCCTAGTTCAGAAGCTTTCTTTGGCTTTGCCACCTTCAGATTAGAGAAACCCATCGGCTTTATGCGCTGTGCCACCGCAGATCATAATGAAACCACCGCTCCTTGTCTGTGGTTACAGTATGAACTCATTACTGTAGAGAGTCTGCATCTTTATGCTTATCCATGATAATTAGCCTGCACATGTAATTGCATCATTTTGTGTGTCAGTTCACTGGGGCACCGCAGAAACCACAGATTTCTTTTTTTATTTTATTTCTCTTTTTTTTTTTTCTCTCTGAATGATGCCATGCAAAAAAGTTGTTCAAGAAGCATCAGATTTGAGACCTTCAGATCTTCAGCTAAGTGTGTGCAGACGTGAACTTGTCGATGAATGGAGTAGAATATTCATCGGCTTTTCTTGATCTTTAGTTTTTGTGATTTTCGTTTTGAATTTATTTTAGTGCCACTTAAAGAAAATAAAGACTAATTCCTTAGCAAATGTACTTTATTTATTTATTTGTTTTTGTTTGTTTGTTTAATTTTATTAAATGAATTTAAGTTATTTATTTATTTAATTAATTATTTGGTTTTATGTATTTATATGTTTTATTTGTTTATGTTTTCATCAATTATTTGTTTGTATATTTGTTTTAATTAATTGTTTTATTTATTTTAATTTAATTAGTATTTTTTATTTATTTGTAATTAATTAATTTATATGTTTTTAATTTTTACTTTATTTTAATAATTAATTTATTAATTTGACTTTGATTTTAGATTTACCTTTGTCTCAATTTTTTAAGGATTCACAAAGCTGAACTATGAGATTTCTCACATCAGAAATAACGAAACATCTTTTATTTTCAAATACACCACAGGGTTTTTATACAATAGAGAATTAAAGGTCTCGTGAAGTGTTTTGAAATGTGCATTTTTATTTGATGTTTGACGTAATCTCAACCGAAACATGAAGAGAGGGTGGGACATAGTGTAGCTCCTCCCCTTTTAAAAAAACAGCCAATAGTCTTTTGTTTTATCACAGCTCTGCCAGTGAGAGTTGTTGAGCTCAAGCGCATCAAATGAGAAGCGTCTTGAAGGGGGCGGGGCATGTCAGATACTAGAGAGCATTTGATAGGTCACGATTTGATGAGAACCTGAAGTATGAGCTGACGTGAAAAAAAACATTGAACCATTGATGACAAACTAGAAGCTTTACATGTTTATATCAGTTTTATATCTTCTAAACACTAATTTTGTCAATGTTTTGAAGCACACTAGCTTATAGATATCCTAAAAACTATTAATACTGATACTATCATCTAAAAAAACTTAATTTGTTTAATTTCATGGGACTTTTAAAGTAAAAGCAAAAACAAGAATAAAACTTAAATTAAAATAAAAACTTTAAATAAAAAATACAAATAAAACTTATTTCGTTTTTTGTTCAATATTTCACGTTATCGTTTAGCTTGAAGTCCCAAGCAAATCTATATACGCATATTAAAAATAAATTATACAACCAATAATACAACAAATTTGCCAAAATTTGAACAAAATTCATTCGTTCATTTTCTTTTCGGCTTAGTCCCTTTATTAATCTGGGGTCACCACAGCGGAATGAACCGCCAACTTATCCAGCATATGTTTCACGCCTCAGATGCCCTTCCAGCCACAACCCAACACTGGGAAACACCCATACACTCTTGCATTCACACTCATACACTAATTTAGCCAATTTAGCTTATTCAATTCACGTATACCGCATGTCTTTGGACTGTGGAGGAAACCGGAGCACCCGGAGGAAACCCACGCCAACACGGGGAGAACATGCAAACTCCACACAGAAATGCCAACTGACCCAGCTGGGGCTCGAACCAGTGACCTTCTTGCTGTGAGACGATCGTGCTACCCACTGTGCCACTGAACAAAAAAAAATAAAAAAATCAACCCAGGCTCATTCTGAAAACGTACCCATATATACATTTCTGGAGAGCACCAAATACGTCCCAGAAACAGTTTTTGTTTTCGCGAATCCACCAGAGGCCGCGGTGTACGCTTATTGAGATCTCAGATTTCTCTCGCGAGTGCCAGTCGTGCCCACCGCCTTCCCTAAACCCAACCAACAGTTTTAAAAAACAATACAAAATAAGAAAAGCCCTCGCCTGATTTTTACCACGTTTTCAGATTTTACCACATTCTCACCCTGTTATTTACTTGTTTATTTTATTTTTTTGGCTTCTGTTTTTGTCTTACCTGCTTTCTGGAACCGTTCTTCGCCAGACTCGAACCCCATCGTCGTGGTCAACTCCTCTCTGCATCTCAAGTCCGACGACGTATGCGGCGAGCCGCTGGGCTAACTGGTAACCGTGGGAAAGCCATCCACACAGAGGTAAGCGGTCAGCTGGTAAGCGCGAAAAGAAACTGTGTCATACCGCCCCCTAGCGTTCGTTTTAAAGATGAAATGCCGCCATACGTACCTCTGGCTACATAATTCACGCTCTCCAGAAATGTATATAGGGCTACGTTTTCAGAATGAGCCTATGATGATAAAAATAACTAATCCAAAAAAATGAATAAAACCCGTAATAGTATGTGGGCAGAGGCAGTATCCACATTATATACTGTGCCAGAAGTCCATTATATTTCAACTTATGTGCTTCTGAACCCACTGACTGCTACTGACAAATACACTTCTTCATTGTTTGATTGAGTTAAGCCTTCTATATTTATTAGATTGATCTCTATGTAGGCATTTGTTGGTTTTGTAACCATTTTCGCTCTGCGTTTGATTGTTTTCCTGACACTATTGTTTCACTCGCTCTGCTATATAATTATAACAGCACATCGATCCTCTTTGACTTTTCCTGCATATTCATAAGCCGGGACTCTTTGAATAAACGCAAGAGTGAACAAATCCATCATTTCAATCTCGCTGCGATTTCCTTCGATTACTACACCGATATGCGAATTTGCTTTCATAGCAGCACTGTAACCATATGCTTGTGTATTTATTTATTTCTCTTGCAGTTTTCCTTTATCGAACTGCTCATTAATGAGAGCGGTTTGCACAAATTTGTTGCATCCCGTGTTGGTAATGCTTCAGGGACGAGTGTGTGGATTCATTGGATGCTCTGACATGTTCATTCGCCTCCCATCCCAACATCTCCATCTAATATTTATGGCACCAGGTGGTGACTTTGCATATTTACTGTTTCACAACATGTAATCTGGATTTATGTACACAAAGATCTCCCTAACTCGATGCCTTTTTCAATCCCCTAAGATGAATTTGAATATAACGTCGCAGAGATTCACACTTTATTGAACATTGATGGAAATCAGAAGGAAATATAGTCGTGGTTAAGAGTCGTTATTGTTCAAGGAGTCACAATGTAATATCTGTTGTGCTTCATTAAAAACAAAGCAAAACGAGGAGAACGCGTCACTGGATAATTACGAATCAATCATAGTTTATGGAAATAGATGCTAATGAAATGCAGAGGTGCCAAATCAAGTGGATTGTGAGCATAAATGTTATATCGCCATTAATGAATGCATGTAACGGCTTAATTTGATCAGCGGTCTTGTAATCAACCTTGTGCTCCCTCTATTTTTCATTGAAGTGCAGAAATTAAGTGCTGAAAATAATTAGCAAAAATACAGAGTCGGCTGATGTTTAATGAGACCAAGCAAAAAGTCCAAATAATTCCTGTGAATATGACTTTTTTATTTTAATGTGACATTGTATGTACAATATATTTATAACCATTAAAAAAACAGGAAATTAATGAATTCATTTATTATTTATTTACTTATTTATTTGTTTTAATTAGTTATTTATTTTATATATATTTTTTTAAGATTAACACTTATTTGTTTTTGTTTATTTATTAGTTTTAAT
>CAIGQV010016148.1:489052-499197 GCA_903798115.1 Danio jaintianensis
ATATATATATATATATATATATATACATATTATATACTGGGAATAAAAAAAGAATTGTTAAAGTCTGTGACATTTTTAGCCGTCCAGCTAATAAATGAATGCTGTTCTGTAAAGGTGACTTCTAATTTAAACCAGGCTTGTAATAGGGTTTTTTTTGGCCACTGTTTTAACTTGCTGCTTAAAAAAGGCCGCTTGCTTTTTCTTAACAGTGTTGACATGCTTTATTTATGTCGGAGGAGGAATTTATGGTAGGATGTAATGATTTTAAATATCTTAGCAATCACACTTGAACATTCTGTTTGTTAATGCACGTCAGCGATTTATTTATTTTCCTTAAGAAGTAAATCGGCATTTTTATGTGACCTTGGAGTTAGCATGACGTGTATTTATATTGTAATAAAATTGTGAGTGCAATTTTTATGTTGATGGTCAAATTAACCCCATTTATATTATTTATATATAAATGCAGTTCCAAAAAAAAAGTGTGTGTGTGTCTGTTAGGTGTATATATTTCTGTGCGTGTGTGTGTTGGCACTCATCAGCTCATCTACTCTTCAGTCTGTGTCGTGTCTCCTCTCTTTACTCTCCTCTTTTATCTCTCTGGATGTGCTGCTCATGTCCTCTGACAGACGAGTGATAGCAGTCAGGCGGAGCATCAATCCTGCAGCGCGGCTCCAGTGCAGTCCTGCTTCATCATCATCATCATCATCTTCATCATCAGCCTGTAATTGTAGAGCCGCTTCAGTCAGACTGACAAAAGTTTCTTCTTCTGAATAGAAAATAATTCTGACTGACTTTCTTGAATCTGCAAGCTAAAATCTGTGTTTTTTTTAAAGATATAAATCTTAATATAATAGATATAAACAATATAAAAGAGATAAAAGTTAATATAAAAGATATTCATTCATTTATTTTCCTTCAGCTTAGTCCCTTTATTCATCAGGGGTCGCCACAGCGGAATGAACCGCCAACTTATCCAGCATATGTTTTACACAGCGGATGCCCTTCCAGCTGCAACCCAGTACTGGGAAACACCTATACACTCTCTCATTCACTACGGCCAATTTTAGTTTATCCAGTTCACCTATAGCGCATGTGAAACCGGAGCACCCGGAGGAAACCCACACCAACACGAGGAGAACATGCAAACTCAGAAATACCAACTGACCCAGCCGGGACTCGAACCAGCAACCTTCTTGCTGTGAGGCGACAGTGCTAACCACTGAGCCACCGTGCCACCCCTATAAAAGATATATCATTGACAAAAGTTTCTTCTTCCAAATAAATAATAATTCTGACTTTCTTGAATCTGCAAGCTTAAATCAGTGTTTTGTGCGTGTGTTTGTGTGTGTGTGTGTTTAATGTGGTTAGTGTATATGCTTCTCATTTACTACATAAACTTCATACATCTCATAACTCCAGCAGTTTGCTATACTCAAAAAATAACTTTTGCTGCTTGTTTAAACTACTTATTTAAAATGAGCAGAAACAACACAATTCTTACATTGTTGTTTTTTAGGACAACTTAATTGTTTTATGTTCAAGCCACTTAAATTTGTAAAAAAACAATTAAATTAACTTAAGTGATTTGTGTTGAGACAGCATGAGGGTATTGTGTGGAACCCAGCAGAAATCATTCTATGGTGATTTAATAGTCAGCAAACATTTTTGTCTATTGTTATTATTTTGATGTGTTGATTTGTTGACACTTTAGCAATAATGTGGCTGCACAGCCAAAATGTGTCAGTTTATTATGTTAGTCAAGCACAATTCCCATTTTAATTACTGAAGCTGTCTAAACTGAGAAATGAATATCTCCACTTTGTCATTTGCAAGAATCAGTCAGTGAGTGCAACAACAAAAAGAGTAGCATTTTATTTTTAAGGGGACCTATTATGCAAAAATGACTTTAATAAGGGTTTAAACAGTTGTGTGGCAGCAGTGTGTGAATATAACCAGCTTCTAATGGTAACATTTTATTCATTAAATTTTTTTATAATCTCACTTGATAAAAACAGTCTGCAGAAACACTTTGATTGTCATTCTCTGTTTGTACATGTCATCAGAGGAGGAAAGCCCTGCCCACTAGTGACCATCTCTCCCTCATTAGCATAGAACATTAGTCTTGTTTTTGAATCTGCCACTATGCTGACACACAGGCATTTGTAGCTCCGCCCACTCTTGAAAAAGCACATCTCATTTGATTTTAAAGCGACAGTCACCAAAACGGCACATTGAGGATCAAAGCCTAAAAGGGTCAGTTTCAGAGAGTTATAAAACATTATCTGTGGGGTATTTTGAGCTCAAACTTTACATTCACACTCTAGAGACATCAGAGACGTAGGCTACGTTCACACTGCAGGCAAATGTGGCCCGAATCTGATTTTTTTTGCCCACATGTGGCTCAGATCTGTTTTTGTCTTGACAGTGTGAACAGGCCAAACCGCATGGAATCTGATCTTTTCAATTCTGATTTGTGCCACTTTTATATGTGGTATTAAATCTGATACAGATCTCATGTTTTACAATGCGACTGCAGTGTGAACGATTATGTAGAAATTCATATGATTTTACATAGTTTTTAATCGACACACACCATTATTCTGTACTGGTTCGTGCTTCAAACATAGGCTACGTTCACACTGCAGCCAAATGTGGCCCGAATCTGATTTTTTTGCCCACATGTGACTCAGGTAATGACAATGTGAACAGCCCAAACTGCATGGAATCTGATCTGTTCAGTTCTGATTTGTGCCACTTTCATATGTAGTATTAAATCAGACACAGATCTGATGTTTTGCAATGCGACCGCAGTGTGAACGGTTATGTCGCATTTCATGTGACTTTTACATAATCTTTGAGTGACATGCGTCATCATTCTGTGCTGGAGACATGTTTCACTCCTCAGCAGCATAGTAGAATGGCACACAGGGCAATTAATTTACCAGAGAAAGTTGGTTGTTCATTTTGAAAAAAAAAAATTTAAGGCAAAACTGGTGCTTGTTAACGATTGGGGCACAGGTTTATCGCGAAGCTGATGAAGAGCGTCGGGCGGTGTTGCGGATAGGGGATCCGTGCGCAAAGGAGGGGCACTTTCATTTTAAGGATGAACTTTCTCTCTGATAGAAAAAAAAGGCAGGTGCTCAAGCACCCAAACCCCCCTTCTGCACGTGTCTGTTGTTTATAACGAAGTAAAATGAAATAACTCCTGCAAATAGATATAAACCAACTCTGCCTTCACAGTTCAGTCTGCGGCTGCTCATTAACCCTCAGAAAGACTCGCACCGCGGTTGTCATAAATCACAAATGATCAGTGTTTTTAAAATCACAAGAGACTTATTTTAGATTTCAAATGCCGAAATACACATTAGTAGTAGCAGAACAACCCTTTACAGTTCATGACATACACCACGGTTGTCTGTGAAAAGGGCAATAATCATATTAAGCATGATCTGACAACGTGCTTCATACAGTATACACATTGTGTGCATAATTGGACATTTTGTGCTGTCCGTAACTGTACTTTTGCGCATGCGGGTCAGTTTAGGATCATGATCTGTTCACACTGCAAATCTGATATTGGCCACATTTATAACAGCAGTGTGAACAGCTATGCAAAAAAATCATATCTGAGAAAAAATCTGATTTGAGCACTAAGCCTCGCAGTGTGAACGTAGCCATAGTCTACTCCTCAGCGGCATAGTTGAATAGCACACCGGGCAAGGTTGTTCATTTTTTATATTTTTTGAATGACAACGGACGCTCGTTAACCAAACATTAGCCTGTAATATGCCTGTAGGCAACATTTCAGTGTTACTTTGAGTTTTTGACACTGGATACAGCCTATGTTGTTTAGAACAAATTAAAATTAATTAACAGTAGGTTAGGTTATAAGACTCTGCAAACAATATACTTTTCAACACAGATAAACCAGGCGTGAGCCCTGTCTTCACAGTTCAATCTGCAGCTTTAATCATTAACCCTTGATGAGTTCACTACACCGGTGGTCAGAGAGACGCGCACCCCGCTTGTCATAAATGACAAACCATCAGTGTCTTCGATCACAAAACACTTATTTTAGATTTTAAACACTGAAACACATTAGTACTAGCAAAACAACCATTTACAGGTCATAAAAAATGCAGCTGTTGTCTGTGAAAACGGTCAGTATAGGACCATGATCGGCTCACACTGGAAATCTGATATTGGCCACATTTATAACAACAGTGTAAACAGCTATGCAAAAAAATCCAATCTGAGAAAAAAAATCTGATTTGAGCACTAAGCCTCGCAGTGTAAACTTAGCCTTATTTTACATCTTGTAAAATTGACATAATTGGTCCCCTTTAAGGTGTCCTTGTTACACGTTCTGTTTTCTTAATATAGTAATTACAATCAATTGCACATGCAGGTAAATGCGTACAAATAACCTTAAAACTAACCCACATTCTAAAACTAACAATATAGTAAGTGCAGTACATTAACAGTAGTTAACAAATATTTCTCAGTAGTAAATACTGTAACAAGGACACTTTAAGTTAATACGTGACCAAAAAAGTACAATAAAATCAGACGTGGCATGCAGATCCAGATGTAAGTCTACAAATGACAACTTTTCATTAATTTCACTTGAGGTTTGGTTTGAATGTTTTTATCTTTTTAATGGCATTTTTGACCCAGATCAAGATGGAGATCAATATATAGTGTATAAAACCCTCAGAAGGAGGTCATTTTTTAATCCATGTTCAGACAACAAAAAATTAAAGCAATGACTTGCATCAGTAAAAAAATAAATGACCGCTTAACAACATCCTATCAACTTTTCACTGGCAAAACACAGCATTTTCTTTAGAGAAATCATGTATTTAAATGAAAATCAAACTTTCTCTCAAATCAAGTCACGCTTATTCAAGCTTGGAGACAATTAAAAAGAACAGTTTTTATTATATATTGTTATTTTTTTTCTTTGCCATTGCTGAAATGATTATTTGCAACAAAACTTTAATCCGGCGGTCTTGAGAGGCACGGGAACCGTTAATGTCTCCACTTGGGAGTGAAGGGGTAAGTTGATTGATTTGTACGTCTGAAGGTGAGATTTATTCCTGTTTCTGTCCCATCTGGCTGAACGCTTTAACCCCTGAGCATTCCCTTCATTAACATATAAAGCACATTTCTGAGCATCTGAAGCAATGCCTCACTGGGTTAAACAGTGACGCCGGGGAGAGAGATTGCGAGAGAGCGAAAATCTGCAGAAAATTCTGTTTGTTCACTCTTCCAGTCACCGTAGGTCACGCAGGGTTGCAAAGCAAATAAAAATGCGTAATGAGTATAATCACATCAGAAATAGCAGCACTATTTTCACCGCTGAGACACGCTGACAGTGACTGTCAATCAATGAGAAATGCCAATTTAGCTTAAAAGTCAATTAAATTAATTTAATGCTGTCATATCAGCTGAAGTCAATGTGAAATGCCTTTGGCAAGTCTTTTTATTTGTTTAGACTTACTTGACTGAGGTGCATATAGATTTTTTTTAAATAAAATGCATAGTTTTTGTGTTGTGCATAGATCCTGAAGTCATGCAAAGATATATATAAAGTATATAGTTGCATATATATGGACTTTTGGCAGACGTTACTTATGCATCATTCCCACTTAAATGTAATAATCACTTGGCTTATATCACATTAAATTGTGCACATTTTTTTTATTAACATTGTTCTCTATTTCTTATGCTTCATAACATCAGCATTGTGTGTCTATATGTATTTAGTGTGTTTTGTGTTGCCTGTAGATTTCAGTTTTTCTACAATCTAAAATTCACAACACAGGCTGAGAAGAAATATGTGCATCAAAAAACACAAAAATACGTTCCTCCAGGTATGTTTCAGATGACAAATTCACTAGAGGGCACTGTCTAAATGTTTGCAAATCTGAAATGCGTTACTCATGGTATATTTTGTGATATGTTTCAGAAACACACTTTTCTTGTACACGACCATGAGAAGCGTGGTCATACTGTGTATAAACAAACAGTTTGCAAACATGCATGTATATACAGACATGAGATGATTGAGATGTCAATCATAAAACATAAAAAAAAAACTAAACACCTTCCAACACAAGCAGATCTATCTCCAAGACACAGTGTAATTTACTATCTATGTGTACCTGGGCTACCCCTCCGAATGACTTAACACTAATGTGTGCCTGGGCTACCTTGCTTACCAGTTTAGCACTAATACCCACACTAAGTGTCCTTGTGTGAACAACAAAATGTCACATATCTAAGACATTTCAGACCACATAGCAAGCATACATCAACTTTGATAATGTCATTGCCATACTTTTGTAGGTAATTCCAAACAGTGTTAACAATGACGCTTGTTGCCATCTCTAAAGTCAAATTGAACAAACAAACTGACAAGGAGCCTATATACTCATTAAAGACTCGTTCAGTGTATTCAAAAGATGCATTCACATAAGATATTTTTAGTCACTGATGCAACCAAAACACATTTAGTGTAAGCGTAACTAATGGAAACATCACCTTAACATTCACCTAAATGAGTCATACGTTTAAGCAGCCGACTGTGACATCCGTATATAACCCTATTGAAGTTGGGGTTATAATAGGACCTATTAGCCCTGTAGGGTTTCATGACAGAGCTTTACATCTATAACTATATCACAGCATTCACGCTAGTGCACAATGACATAAAATTTAGATTAATTTAATAGTTAAAGGCATTTATTGTTATCATCTTGATTTGTTTAATAGTGAAACTGAATATTCATTGATCAAAGTATTTGAAAGTAGGCAGTGATATATTAGAATGCAGCCATGTTGTCAGGGGAAATAAATAGAGGACACTCGTGCGCAACATGATCAGAAACATTCCTTTAGAAAGCTGGGTTTTGATTTCATGTAGACTTAAAGGTTTTTATATTCATATCCCGAAAGTTCAATCTAAAGCACAGTAAAAGAACCTTGAGTTTTAGGATTTGTTTTGACTAGTTGCAGTCATTCTTGCTGTCACACTCAGAGAATCAGCTGATGAAGTGGAGTGTGTTTCTCATGTGGGTTTTATTTCTTGTCTTCTGCAGCTGGTGCTGGTAATAAGATCGGCTGGGCTTTTGGTCTCGGGCTGGAGAGGTTGGCCATGGTTCTGTTTGGTATCCCGGATATCCGGCTTTTCTGGAGCGAAGATGAACGCTTCCTGAAGCAGTTTCGCCTGTCTGACATCTATCAACATGTCACCTTCCAGGTAATAACTATAATGACAATAATTTTCAAGTTAGATTTTTTAAAAAGAGAATTTTATTTTGGTATTTTAAAGTGTCCTAACATTGAGTCCCCTACAGTGGGTTTAAAGGCAGGGGTGTCAAACTGGAGGGCCGCAGCCCTACACAGTTTAGTTCCAGCCCTGCTTCACACACTTACCTGTAGGTTTCAAAAGAGCCTGAGGCCCCGTTTACACGAATACGTTTTAGTTTTAAAACGCATAAGTTTTGCTACGGTTACGCCATCCATCCACACTACCCCGGAGTTTCCGAGCACTGAAAATGGAGCTTTTTGAAAACGCTAAAGAGGCCGTTTTCATTTTAAAACGCTGCTGCTCCGTGTTAGTGTGGATGGGGAAAAACAGAGACATCTGAAAACGGAGGCATGGCTGTCTGATTGGGGATTTTTTTTTTTTTTTTACGTAGCCTACACAAAGTTCAGTCTTGCATCCTTTCCTTGTAAGTTCAGACTTCGCAAGTTTGATATGGAAAACAAACTCCCGAGAACACGTCGGGTAAATCTTCAAAGGGAACAGTGTACTTTATAACCTCATTCACATCACCCTGTCTACGTTGTTTCACTATCTTAACAAAAAAAATGAGAACATGATATGAGGAACTGCCTATTTTCATATTGATATTAGCAATTTAACAGACACCAAAAATGTTGAGGCGCCGTTTAGCTACATATTTATATGACCGTCATCTTCACTGTATGCATATTTCTAACAAAACGGAGCCTATAACATGACTGCCTCCTTTCATTTTCATTGAAAATACGAAACACCCTCTCTTTTGCTGAATATCAGTTTTAATAATCAATAATGGCCATTATAAAAGTATAACGTACATTAAGTTTATACATTATAGGAAATGAATGCAAGCAATCAGTCAAATCAGTAGAATCATTGTACGCGGTTACATTAATATATTAACCTATCTTTGCGCTCAGCCAAAACAGGTTACCTGAGAACAAGTAACAGATTCAAAAGACCAAAGTCGGGGAATATGTCGTTAGATATAGACAACAGGATGAATTAAATATCACGTTTAACAAATATAATGAGATTAGATCCAGCGGTAGATCCTTAATGAACGGTCCGACGTGCACAGCTCTCATCTGGGTAGATGTGCTCAAAGCACCCGCTGACTGCCTGGAGCTCAGTCGCGCGCATACGCTGCAGTGCATGCCAGAATGTGTGTGTGGTCACGTGATGTGCGTTGTCAGTGGTATAGTGTCTATGGAGAGCTGTTCAGAAATGCTAGGTGAAACACCAGTGTGGAGGTGGATCGTTTTCATTCTAAAACAGCGTTTTAAAACTAAAACGTATTAGTGTAAATGGGGCCTAAAGTACTCAATTCATTTGATCAGGTGTGTTTAATTTAGAGTTGGAACTAAACTGTGCAGAGCTGTGGCCCTCCAGGAACTGAGTTTGACACCCCTGATCTTTATTCGGTCCTTATATTATTATATAAGGTCTTTATTATTAGAATTATTTTGCAGCTATTTCAGTATAGTTTGTTTGAATAAATTTGGGGCTTAAAGTATGTGTGAAATTAAAATGTATTATGTTTATTTTGCTAGCGCACAATGTTATTCTTTAGGTGAACAATTAATCTGTGCAAGTTGAAGAACTGTTTGTTTTGGTAATCTTCAATCAAAGTCTGAGCATTAGCTTCTACATTTGAAGTGGGCGGTCCTTCTCTGATGATCAGTTTGACAGCTTCAGCCACAATATTCTAAGCCACACCCCTTTTACCATTAGTTTGCTATAAGGGAATGATGCGCAAAAAGAAAACCCTGCCCCCTACTCAATATTTCGCTTCAGTTGGAAGTACATACTGAAATAAAAGTCTTTGCAACTTCCGGTTCACACGGTCTATAAACCCCTCCCCCATCCATAAGCCAACTTTGCTCTGATTGGCCAGCTGGTCAAGTGTGTTTTGATGGGCATTTGTTTTTAATGCTAACTTATTATCCTTTTTACAGTAAGTTAGATCTGCCATCGGCTCCAGGTTTGATAATTAGCGTTATAATGATGCACCGATTCGTACCTAAATCTAAAACACAGTTACAATATTAATTCTTAAATCCCAAGATCGATCTTTAAGGGCGCTTTCACACTTGGTTCATTCCCAGTGAGTTAAAAATGTTAATCGATTTGATGTCAAAACATTGTCATCCACCTTGGACAGTTCTGTAATCGATTTTTGATACGTTTTATTGATGCCAATTTTAGATGTCAATTTGATGTCAATTTGATATCAAGGTTGTTTCCATGATTGGTAGGGATACAACATCCAAACTGTTACAAAATTTAGACTTTAAGCTTTCAAAATGGAACCTTTCTTATATTATAATACTTTCTGTGCTGTTATTTTGGTGGTCAAAAGAGCATCAATGTGTGGATGTCTAATGGACAACAAGGTTTTGACATCAAATCGATTTGTATTTTTGACCTGTTTTTTGATGTCGTTTTGATCGTTTCTGAAGCTGGTGCTTTTTTTTTTTCCTTAGTTTGCTTTGATTGAACATGTGAACACAGTAATCACATTCAGATCTGCACTGAATCAGGTAGTACATTGAAAATAAACTGCAGAGGTTTGCTTGTGGTGAAAAAGCAATCAGATCCAACGGACCAATAAAACAGGCAGATTATGATGAATTATTAGACACATTCTATGAAAAATATCAGTTTGTTAAAACCTCTCAGAGTGAATTATGGTTTAAGTTGAAGTAAATATGATGTAAAATGCCTAATTTAAATTTGGACAGAAGACTACATGCAAAGCACACACACATACACACACACACACACACACACACACACACACACACACACACACACACACACACACACA
>CAIGQV010016148.1:544071-567001 GCA_903798115.1 Danio jaintianensis
TCTGTCTGTCTGTCTGTCTGTCTGTCTGTCTGTCTGTCTGTCTGTCTGTCTATCTATCTATCTATCTATCTATCTGTCTGTCTGTCTGTCTGTCTATCTGTCTGTCTGTCTGTCTGTCTGTCTATCTATCTACACTGAAGGGCCGCGGGTCTGACCCCGTGTGTCCCCTGCAGCAGAGGCAGTCCATCTGTGATCTCTCTCCAGCAGCGCAGGTGATCCGTGGCAGAAAAGAAATCAATTTTAATGTCACTGCGCAGCATCTGACGGGCGCAAATCCAGGGCTGAGGCAATTAGTCTGACTTCCTCTCTTCCCTCTGTCTTTCTTCTTTTCATTCTGTCTCTTCTGTCGCAGTATCTCTCCCCTTTTACTCTCTCTGGCAAAAAAAAAGTAATTCATCCTCCTCTTTCCTTCTGTTGTGACCATTTCTCTCTATTTACCGCTTTGGCTTTCTCTGAGAAGCTGTCTGTCAGTTGTCTTCTCTTCTGTCCTGGCTTTTTTTCACCCCTCCGCTTCTCTACATAATCGCCTCTCAGTTCCTCCTTCGGTATTTTCTTTTTGACCCTCTACTTTATAGATTCTTTAAATATGCTTTGCTGTTGCCTTTTTCTTATATTGTGTGGGCACCGTCAGCTAAGAAAATATGCTGCCGTTAAAGGGATAGTTCACCCTAAAATTAATATTTAAGTGGTTATAAACCTTTATGAGTTTTTTTTTCTTCTGCCAAACACTAAAATAGATATTTTGAAGAATGCTGAAAACCTGTAAGCATTGCCGTCCTAGTAGGCAAAACAAATACTATTGAAGCCAATGGTTACAGGTTTTTGGCTTTATTCAAAATGTCTTCTTTTGTCTTTACCAGAAGAAAGAAACTCAAACAGGATTTCAACAAGTAAAAGGTGAATAAATTACGACAGAATTTGCCGTTTTTGAGTGAACTATCCCTTTAAGCTGTTCTTTACTGTAAAACCGAGCCAGTATTATTGTACTGTATATTGGCTGATCGTAGACTCAAAAAAATGTTTTTTGCATCTTGTTCTAACTAATTAGTTAAAATGACCTGAATCATCACAATTTTGCAACACAGGCTCATTGTGGATATGTACGCCTGTCTACATTTCTGGAGAGCACGAATTATATATTATATAGCCAGAGGTACGTACCAACAATGAACCTGGGTTGCAATTTTTGAGGGTTTTTTTTGGGATAACTTGATTGTTTTATATTCAGTCCACTTAAATTTGTAAAAACAATTAAGTTAACTTAATCAGTTTGTGTTGGGAACATGAAGGAATTGTGTGGAACCCAGAATGTTTTACAGTGTAGAAGACTTGAAAGGATCACAAATAATGCTCAGGTGATCCCCAAAAGCAGAGAGACTTGCTGTTGCCCAAAGGCCCAGACTAAACGCACCTTTATTTCACAGCTGCAGACAGATGAGATGGTCTTTCTGTGTTTTAAGCATCACCTCAGAGTGCATATGAAGCTTCTTCAGTTTAGGAGTCCAGTGTTATCAATGGAGGCATTAATAGAGTGCATTTGGCATTCAGTTTCTCATGATCAAATGGCAGGATTGTATCACCTATGCACCTTATATATATTTTAATGATTAATTATACATCAGCTTCTGGTCCTTGAATATGATTATAAGAATCATGTCACCAATACTGCTGATATAAACAATTCACAGTATTGGGACATTTCAGTGTTGATATCATTCCTCTTGTGAGTTCAAGATGTTAATCTGTGAATTAGACTTCGCCAGTAGGTGGTGACAGGTGCTTGTTTTATGAGTGAGTCAGCAAACTCCCAAACCATTGATTAAAGTCGCCATGAAATGTAAGTTAATGTCTTTGCACACTGAAGTCCGAAATTTTCATATACATTTTTTTTTGTATTCAAATCCGAAAGATTTGTCACACACACAAACCTTGCACACGGGTGTCACGGTGGCGCAGTGGGTAGCACGATCGCCTCACAGCAAGAAGGTCGCTGGTTCGAGCCCCAGCTGGGTCAGTTGGCATTTCTGTGTGGAGTTTGCATGTTCTCCCCGTGTTGGCGTGGGTTTCCTCCGGGTGCTCCGGTTTCCCCCACAGTCCAAACACATGCGCTATAGGGGAATTGGGTAAGCTAAATTGGCCGTAGTGTATGTGTGTGAATGAGAGTGTATAGGTGTTTCCCAGTACTGGGTTGCAGCTGGAAGGGCATCTGCTGCGTAAAACATATGCTGGATAAGCTGGCGGTTTATTCCGCTGATTAATAAAGGGACTAAGCCGAAAAGAAAATGAATGAATGAATGAACAAACCTTGCACACCAAGTCCGATGCATATTAATTGATCCATTTTTATAATAACTTCATAATCTTTCACAAATCTTGTTTATTTTGAAATCAGTGCCTACCATCCTGGTTTTCCAAGCTGCTTTGCAATCACCTGCCGCTATCGGTCTTTGTACGCCTCATCTTTATATTCCATACTTTGCTTATCATAAAGGGCTTTGTGTTGCTCAGACCAAGTGGATTAGTTTCATCCATTTTGGATATTGTCTTTCGTTTGTACGGCAGCCCTGAGTTGTCAAAACACCTCTCAAAATGCATTTTTGGTTGCAAAAAATGTAATAAATCGAACCTGATTTAAAATTCTTTATGGCGGATGAGGTTTCAATACGATTGACACAACATAAGGTCGAATTAGTTTTTTAACGTGCAAAAATTATCGACAAAAACTTCTGATTCAGTGTGCAATAACCTTTAAGATTGTCCTTTTTTCCTCTATTGTGATGTACATCCACTTGAAACGGACCTGAAATGAGAAAAAAATGTTGGGTGGTGCATGATTTCATCCTTTGGAAACAGATTGGATTGACAAATGGATGAAGGCAGGGCAGAAACGAGACACACATTGATAGCCCCGCCATAAAAGCATACCATGTGACCAGAAGTGAAGAAAAGTCATTTTGAGGGGGAAGGGAAGTTATGATATTTGATTAAAGATTATGAAGGCAAATTAATTTTTACAAAATAGTGAAGTGCGCAGATGAATGAATCAAATGTCTTTATCTGTGAATTATTTAAAGGGGTGGTCCAGAGTGTATTTTTAAGGCTTGGTTGTGTTTATAAGATGCAAAGCAATGTGTGCTCATGCTTCACTTGTAGAAAATCATGTTATTTTTTCACATATCTTACTTTGATTATATACAGCTACTCTGCTAACATGAAAACGACTGTCATATTTCCTAGTTCCTCCGAAAGTCCCGCCCTCAAGAGGCTCTGATTGGTCAGCTAACATAATGTGCTGTGATTCGCGGATCGGCTCCACGTCACCAGGAAGCGTCATGCGCCTTCAAGCACGCGCTTTTTGCGGTGTGTAAATACTGTCAGAGTAGCTGTTAGCCGCAGCAGTTTGTGCTTGAATCTGACAGAAAATGACACAGCTGAACCTCACGCCTGCTCTCTAAAATAAAATCTGACAAGTTTCTTTCACATATATTTGGAATAAGCATGTGTAAGTAATATGAAACGTTCATGTCTTTTGTGAGTTTGTTATTTGAGTTGAGCTGCAGCGCTGGTGAAGATTGTGGCTGTTTACAGATAAATATGAATTTGTAGCTAAATTGTTGACGGTGCCAAACAGCATTTCCCCTTGTTTACATCCTTGTTTACAGTATAAAAATACTTATAGTTTGTGGCTCACAATCCACAGCTTCGTCGGTTGGAGGAGTTTTTAACCAAATCCAGCACTGAACTGGGAGAGATTCTGGAAGCTGTTCTTTGTCAAATGCTAGAGCTATATCTTTTTTATAATTCTCTGGAACATAATTAAAATTAAACTGTAAGCTCTTCTCTCTTTGTGTCGTGTCCTTTGGAAGCCCAAATACAGAAACAGAAGAAGCTCTGTGGGAATAGCAGCGTTTGATGGCATTTTAGCTTTCTCTGCTATAACATTACAGCTTGTCTGGCCATGCCTTACGCTGCACGGGGTGTATGGGCTTGGTAAATGCACGTAACCTGAAGCGTTTGTGATCTCACTAACCCGGATGTATTTTTTTGTAGTCCCCAAACTTTGTTCGCTGTAGGCTTTGCTAAGCTAACTCTGTAAAGCCAATGTCTCCCTTTGCATTAAACTTTGAGCGTCTTACATTCATAGATGTTGTTTATGTTCACACATCTACATTACACATCGACTAAAGTTTAAAATATGATATCGTAGTGGACCACCCCTTTAAACGATTGTTTTAAGCAAAACATTTCACTGACTTTATAAGGGAGTTATTAGATCATTCTCTTAACTGATTTGTTCAAATCAGCAGATGCTTTCAGGAGTGAATCAAGTGTCTGTCCTTATGAGTGAGTCATTGAATCATTCATTCCCCTAATGTGTTCAAAAACACTGATTCATTAAGGAAAGAAATATTTAAATGTGTTTGATGATTCTCTCAACTGCTTTGTATACATCTATTGATTCATTCCAAAACGAAGCAAGTTGTTAAAGTAAATTAATCATCACTCTGATTGATTCATAAAAACATATTTAGAAACAAAATAATTAGATCATACACTAGTGGCTTAAAACGGCTGTTGAGTTCAAGAATGAATCAAATGACAATGAATCAGGAAGGAGTCTTCAAGAGTTAATTAAATATTCAGTGAACCAATGATACATGTTCAAAAGCATTGCAGCTAAACATTGTCTTTATGGTGGTCTTTTTAAGCGAGTTATTGATTCATTTATTCATTCAAAACTACTGGTTCTTTTGGGAAGAGATCAAGTGACTCGTATTGTGTTGAGTTACTGAATAATTCATTCACAAGATTTGTTCAAAGACACTATTAATAAACAATAGTAACATCAATTTAGCAACCAATTTAAATGACTGTAAATTTTGGTGAATCATTCAATATTTCACTCATTCATTCATTTTCCTTCGGCTTAGTCCCTTTATTCATCAGGGGTCGCTACAGCGGAATGAACCACCAACTCATCCAGCATATGTTTTAAACAGCGGATGCCCTTCCAGCTGCAACCCAATACTGGGAAACATCCATACACACTCATTCACACACACACATACACTACAGCCAATTTAGTTTATCCAATTCACCTATAGCACATGTCTTTGGACTGTGGGGGGAAACCGGAGCACCCAGAGGAAACCCACGCCAACATGGGGAGAACATGCAAACTCCACACAGAAATGCCAACTGACCCAGCCGGGACTCGAACCAACAACCTTCTGTGCTGTGAGGCGACAGTGCTAACCACTGAGCCACCGTGTCGTCCTGCTATTTTTTTCTGGCTCCAAAAATAAAATATTTAGCAATTAATTGAATCTTGGTTATGGAACAAGATCTAGCATGTTGTATATACTCAAACACAAGCAAATATGTCTGAATGACCATAATGACTGCAAATGTTTGATAAAAAAAGAGAGATGTTTCAAATTAATCAAACACATGTCAGCATTTATATATTTTTCTCCAGTTTATACAAGCTCCCTGCCAACTTTCAATAGGTCACCATAACCTCTGAAAAGTAATTTTTCTTTGCCGCCGCTGCAGGACACCGACTCCTCCTTTGTTGAACATTGGCAAGTGTTAAAGATTGATGTTTTGATTTAACAGGGAATTGAAAGTCTTGAGGAATTGCCATTTGGTAAATGATTCTTTTCTGCCTGAGGTCCTATACCTTTTTATGGCTTAATATCTATGAGAAAGAAGATGAGAGGAGGAAATAAATGCGGCGAAGTCCTGTCTGGGACCATTTTTCCTGCGGTGGCGGCTGATAGTTATGAATTCTGCCAATAACGTCGGCATAAATCATGTCAAAGAGCTCACCTTTGAATGTTAGAGTAAAGAAGCAGCTTACTTGAAATGTGAGTAAAGGCATTAGAGAGGCGATAGAAAAGCAGAAAGCCGTGAGTCCTTGCAGTGAGATTTTAAAGGCACTTTGTTATAAATGAAAAGACGTCTTTTTATAAACACTAAAGCTGAGGTGAAACTCATGTTTATGTAATTGCCCCTTGATGAGCAAATCTTCACCATCATCCAGAGGAGAGAACAATGTGCTCAAGTAGTCCCTACAGCTGATATGGTCCCTAATTCAATTTTCACCCCTACATGATCCAATTTTGTCCCATTAAGGTTGGGATCCATGTGGTGCATTATACAAGTTCATCATATGAGTCTGAGTGTCAACCCATCCATCTTCACTAAACTGTGTCAAATTGAGACGTGCACTGAGACAGCAATAAATGAACAGATTTTATCCAAGCTCAAGAGCACAACACACACTTTTAAAACAAGGACGCATAGAAGAGAACCAAAATAATAGTAAAGGTGTTTTAAAGTCCCCGTCACATCAAAGTAAAGTTTTTTAGATGTTAGTACCAGTATGTTGGTCTTAAGGATATCTATAAGCTAGTGTGCTCTAAAACAGTGACAAAATTCACATTAAGAAGATATAAACATGCAAAGCTTGCAGTTTGTCACTTTGGCCTAAATGAATCAACAATTTTTTTACTTCAGTTTCTCATCAAATCTTCTGACCAATCAAATGCTCTCTAGTATTTGACATGCCCTGCCCCATTCAAAACACTATTTCTATAAAAGCTTGAGCTCAATCGGTCTCACTGGCTGAGCTGTGAACAACACTATTGGCTGTTTTTGCAAAAAGGGGAGGAGCTACTATGTGTCCCGCCATGTCTTAGTGTTTCAGTTGGAATTACGTCACACATCGAACAAAACTGCACATTTCAAGGCACTTGACTTGACCTTTAAACATTCAGAGTTTCACTTTTGATGTGTCCTACAAAAGGTTTCAAGAGTTCGCCCTTAGCTGATGATTGATTAAAGCGTGTTTGGCATGCTGTCCTGGGAGAGAGCCCTGAGCTCATGAGATCCTCGAGCCCGGGGCTCCCTCCCGTTGCAGGGCGAGAGGGGAGTTTGAGCTCAGGTAGGTCTCGAGAACTCCCCTGCTTGATAAAGTTGAATTCGAATTATGAATAATTATGGAGAGAAATTGCTGAATTAATCGCTCGTCTATGGTGTCGATTTGGTTGGTCAATTTACTTATGTTACATGTTTTTGAACATGCAAACTCCACACAGAAATGTCAACTTGGCAAGGTAAAGGCTTGAGCAAGTGACATTCTTGCTGTGAGGCAACAGTGCTAACCACTGGGCCTCCGTGCTGCCCTGTCGAGGAAAGGGGAGGAGTAGGGGTGGAAGGGGGGATTCTTTAAGACGAAGATGGCTAAGGTAAGATACTCTGGTTATTTATAGTGGTTTAGGAATCATCTGATTGGTGGATCATGCATTAGCTAATGCGGGACCAGCTGCTATCAATCATAAGCACGTGCTTCTCTCGAAATTAGTTTATAAATAAACTTCACTTATATCCATCCAAGCTAAAAATAAAAATAAAAAAACGCTTGATTTTTTTCATAATATCCATCGCAGAATCAGATCTTTTCTCTTGTTTTTGAAATGGTTCAAAAATCGCTCTCTAAGCTCTGCCCTTCGGAATGCCCGCTCTGCTCTGATTGGTTAGATGACCCAGTCTGTTGTGATTGGTCAACCACAACCAAACATTCATAAGCATATCTGAATTTCAGCCCTTGTAAATCAGTGATATGATGCATGTAAAGTAGACTTAGATTAAAGTAGATTAGTAGATCATTGAAGACCATAGATGCCATTTTGTAAATTTTTGACATACCACAGCTGATTTATTGATTTACTTCCTTGTTTTAGGACACTTTGATCCTTGAGTCTTGGCGATCCTTTTTACATTCACAAACAGCTTTAATGCACACAACAGGAAAGGTAATATCCATTTTGAAGGTCTTTATTGAAATATTGTCCTGCCTCCATCTGTGATTCATCGCATTCATTACTGGTTGGCATTAATAGCTACTGTTAGATTATCCAACTCTTCTAATTACATCAGAGCGATGTGTTTGCTTCCCAGATGTGTTGAAAGGGCCAGCTCGGACATATGCGCCATTGGACTTAACCCGCTTTGCGCTTTTAATTATGACCCTTTAGTGAGCCACTCAGCATGAGGTGAGATGATGAGGCATGTATGCTATTAAAAAGGTGTTAAGTCAACAACAATTTGATTAATTTCTTCATTTATTTGCTGAAGGCGAAACTTAATGACATTAGTAACCTCTCTGTTGAGGAAGGATAATGTTGCATGGTCTAAAATGGCGATAATTGCGTTTTTCTGCCGCTATTGACCTTATTCTTGAAGTACGAGCGGGCGCAGCCATTGGATCTTTTTGGCTCAAGACTTCCGGTCTCATTCACTTCTGTTAATTTTTAGACGTAAAAACGGCTCGTCATGCTGCTTGCATGTTGCAAACTGATCTTTTCCTGATTATTTTAGTCTAATTGTTATGTAATCATAAACATACTTGTTTGTAGAGCAAGCGGTTTGACCGTTTTTTGCCGTACTAGTACATTTATCCCATAGGCGACTGACTCGGAAGAGGTCAGTGTTGTTGAATGGATTTTTGATGCATGAATCTATTGACTGAATGGCATAAAAAAAAAGCTGGATCCTTGTCAAACATGTTTAATGCAGCAACAAAAATCCAGCTAAGTGTGTTACTGAGGTAAAGACCCAATCGTCCACGATGCTCTGCATGATTGTAATGTCCTGCATTTGTGCTCGCAGCACTGTGAGAAAAGACACAGCTAAACAAGCAGTGCCATGTCTGCCTGGCATTAGCATGGGCGCATTGATTAAGCCTGCCAGCCCTGAAAAATGGTCAGACATAGTGTGTTGTGAAGCAGCAGTAGGGGAGCCAGCCATCTCAGTGTGAATGTGTGTGTGTCCTCTGTTTCCATTGTTAAAGATTAAATGTCACAATCAGTATTTAATCCTCATTTCGTGAAATTGGGAAATGTTCCAATGAGTGTTGCAAAACTAAAATAATCATAAAAGATTATTAACTATTTCAAAATAAAAAAAAAGGTATCTCTGTGCACTACACAAAGATCTGTGGAGGATAATATATTCAGTGCCAGCAACAGAATAACATGCATTTTAATGAGATTACAAATGTAGTCGTCATTCCCTTCCAGGGACAGAATGTGTTCCAATCTCATTTTCAACTCAAAAAGGAGCACTAAAAAATGTGTTTCAGGACTTGAGTACCATTCATGCAGTCTTACACCTCCAGGGAGAAAACTAGTGCTTATTTTACCACTGGTGCAAATAAGCTTATTTATTTCTGAACGTATCAAACAGAGTTGTTTTTCTTTACAAGGTCTGATTTATATTGATTTTTAGAAAAGCTCTACTGAAAAAAAAAAACGAGTGAAAACTGAACATTCCCTTTTTTTTATCACCATTCATGCACTGGATGTATTAGAAATATATATCAGTGGTAATGTTTTATTATAAAAACGAACTGTATTCCTTTTATTTACACAAATTTTTAGATTTTTAAAAATATATTACAGTCTTTGTCTAAAATTATTGAATTATTAAAATGATGAAATGCAGATTTAATGTTGCTTTGCATGTGCAGAGATATATAAAAAATAGATTCAAATTGACAAATGTATTAGTTTAGTCAGTAATGATTTGTAATCGTGAACGTCTACTTTAATCTAATTAAAATGCAACTAATTATTTGACATATGTATCGGGCAAATCGAATACAATGTAGGCTGCCATTTGATATCATGTTTTAGACCCTTATTACTGTGTCAAGGTCAGGTATTATACAAATAATTTGACCTCTAAAAGTGGTACAAATATAAAATAAATATAAAACCAATTATTTATTGAAATTCAAGCTTTTTGCATTAATAATTAAATGACCTGTGTATTCAGGTGCAACTAGAATATTTTTATCTGATGGCTACAAAGCTTGACATGTTTAGTAAATCTTTTTATTTTAAAATACATTTTAATTGTCCTGTGTTTACCTTGTCGATGACCATATTAGTCATGCAGAAGTGTCTTGAAAAGGGCTGCTATTTCAGAATAAATACTCAAGAAATCCCTTCAACATAATTTTTCAATCTGGTGGTTGTTTTCGCTCAGACAAGCGCCTTATATGCTGCAGAAATGCGCTGAGCGCTGGAGAATCAATATGAAATGACTCTCTCTGCCACCTTATTAATAATGAAACAATACGTCTTCACTCGACAGAGTCTCGGCGTCGCGCGCGCCTGCGTGCTCGTTCACGTACAAAAGCTGGAAGAAAAAAACACGTGTTTAACCTGAATCTTTCATTCCACCTACGCCTCTCGGAGATTACATTTTATATCTATATTCGAGCATAATTAATTATCATTTTTTTAACCGATGCAGACATGCGTTAGGCTGTATATATATATATATATATATTTTTTTTTTTACATTAAAGCCAGATGCATTGCAACGACCATATAAAGGCATCAATAAAAACAACACACTCTTCAAACAGTAACTGTTTTATTTAGTACTTTTAAATACTTCTTTTTAGCAGTCTATTTTATATACCTGTATAATCAATCTGTTTTAAAACTGTTTCTGTTAAAGTATCTCTCTTTTCTTTTCACATACATCTCTTATTTACTGTATGGTTTTGAATATTCAGGTATTTCATATGCAACATCCCCAGAAACGAACAAACGAACGAACAAAATACACATCTTCTGAAGGCAGTGAAACGTGGTCTATGCCTTGGCAACATCAAATAAAGCTAGCAAAATACACTTCATCCAACTATTAATGTCAAGGTCCAGATATTGTCGTGCTACGATACTGTCGGGAAAAAAATCCAGGCCACACTTTACGTTGCAGTGCAATAGTACTGAACTACGCGTACTTGGCGTGTAATTATTCTGGAGCTGCTTGTTTGTAATTACACATTAGCCTGTGCAAGATGGACACTGTAATGTAAAGTGTTTCCTTTACTGCGCTATGTGTCCCACATAAAAAGACAAATCTTCTTTCAATGAAATAGAATAACATTTTGGGGAAAATATGGCAAGAGTCAATCATCTCACATTTCACATGTCTGTTCACTAATAAAATCTCTTAAATATTTATTTTTTTCTCTGCTCTCGTGTATTCCCATAAATAAATGCCTGTAATCATTCCTGAGGTATCATAATTATTATTAGAATTATTATTATTATTATTATTTATAGCCTCTTATTAGCATTGCGATTATTGTTTTCTTTCTATATAGCTGGGTCAGCAAACCGTCTAACCCCAGTCACGCGTCTTCCATGTACTTGGCTGGACTAAAATCAAATTTGAACAAATGAAATCTAAATACCGACAAAGATCATATAAAAACAAACTGATGGGAGAAATATTTCCTATCTTTCTATATGCATGATGACCGTTGAGAATGTGAAAAGCCTACAGTAATAATAATTCATTCATAACAGACGGTAATGTTATAAAATACTACGCTTTTAGCCAGGACCTTTCAGAAATTTCAGGCCGTCATTTCAACTCAATAACTGATAAATATTTCATGAAATCGACCCAGAGTCAGGCAAATGTGCTTGAGCATTCCCAGAAGACTTCTTCTTGCCATTGTCTCTTGCAAAAAACGTCTTGGTTTTTTTTCTCCAGATGAAATAGGCATATAAATCCATTTGGGTGAGGATGAATTTTGATCGTCATTAATTCTTCTTCTTTTTTATTCTTGCGTTGATGTCGTGTCTTGTCTTTTTTTTTCTCCCTTTCGCTCTTCTTTTTTTTTCTTCTCTGCTTATTTTTTTATCTTCCCGTGGGTTAAAACTGCATCCACGTCACGAGCGCAGACAGTGCCGTTAGGAGCAGCGTTACGCCGAACGGAACCGCCGACCGGTTTGCGCCGTTTCCGCCGGCACACAGTTCAAACAAGCTGCCGCGAAAGTCCAGATTTCTGGACTCTTTTTTCAGCTTCTCCCACAGATCTGTGGCTCCCTCCTGACAGTCTGCCAGAGCAGTGGTCGCACATGAATGGAAATCATCCCAGTAACTGCAAATATTTCGAAAAAGGAAAGGAAATAAAATCATTATTCACGTCTTCTTGATTTTGTCATGCTTAACACATCGGACTAGGCTATTATATTAATATGCACATACTATTAGGTTTTTATGCTATTTTCAGAGGGGTTTTGTAATATAGCCTAGCCCAAGTGAATCTAAAATTAGTAACAGATTTCCTCTTTTAGCCTTAAATACTAAAGGCCATTTTATGGATTTAGAAAATTGATTTGTGCGTATTATTTGTCGATGAAAGAAAGATTTAGGCCTGTTTAGTGCCTAATATAGTGTCTTAAATTTCAATTCCCGTTTTATTTTCAGTTCAGCTGAGACTGCCTTAAGTAATCACTTTTTATATAGCCTATAAATATTTTAATATGACGAGTCGATATTGACTTTAAACGTTCGGTCTATATTTATTGATAGAAAATGCTGTTAAAAAACTTGCATCATGAAAAATTAATACTTTATTTATTAGACACACACAATTATTAGAAAACATGATGCATAGAGTATGCATGAAATATCCTGGCAAATGCATGTCCTCATGTAGCCACGTGAAGCAGGAGAAGAGGGCACGAGGGAAACCCGAGTTGTAATGCGGCTCCAAAGGGAAAGTCTCCATCGCATCACGTGATTTCTAGTGCCCTCCCCATCTCTCACTCTCCCTTACAACTCCCCTCCTGCGCCCCACCCCCTTCCTCTAACCCGCTCTCAAAATCATCATTTATTAATTTATCTCAGGAACACACGCCCACATTCAAACCCTGCATCCGCAAGTGGGCATGCGCGCTGTCACTAGTAGGCTAGCCTGGTTCCACATAAATTAGAACACATATAATATTTGCTTTCAAGTCAGCACACTGAAATAAAATTGATTTAGTCTTATATTTAGTTTTATACTTAATTTATAATGTCTGAATATTTGGTGTATTAAATGTAATGTCAGGCGCGTTGGCGTTGTCATACCACGCTTATGGCGCACGTCTCCTTACATGCGCCTTTTTCTCCATATGTTGCTTGTGCAAGAGTTAAGGTGTTATTCCAGTCATTTGCGCGTTCTGTTTTACCCCTCGATACTGGAAACTGATATTTGGCTATCATAATATATAGTGTATTATCAATTATAATCAGAAACAGAAAAACATATTCACTACACTTTGTCATTCTTCAGAATATTGAAACACATTTAAAGAAAAGCTTCCGCGATGCAAAACAAGATGGATGTTATTTATTATGTAAAGTTGAGTTATGTAAAACCTGAGTTAACTAAATCCGCAAAGGAATCGTCCTTTCAGTCTCTGTAATCAGATAATGTTCCGTTTTGATTTCCTCAATCGCGACTGTAAAAGAACCGGTTATTTTATAGGGCGGATCGCTTACAATAACCGTGCATTACCTCCCGATCTGATCCAATTATGGATGTTGACCTTTGGCCTCGGCGTGTAGAGATGGTTCATCTAATTGTAATTAACTGGTGAAACGCGAATAGCGCAAACTGTCTGCACGGCTCTATTTCTACTCATGGACCTGTCGAATTAAACAAGGGGCCCCTCGTGCCATCTGGCTCCTCGTTGTTGTTTTTTATTCATGCTCTCTCCCTCCCTGTTCTCTCTCACACACGTATATTTCATCTGTTGTGTGTATACATGTTTCCCTTACGTGCAGATGGTCTGAAGGTTTTCCTTCTCGTCCAGCTCCTGTGGATAGTTGGCCATGTTCTCTCCCAGTTGAAGCAGGCAGTCGGAGAAACCTTTGAACACTGTTTCACATTTCCCAGCCGCTCGAACCGCCTGCAGCAGATAGGCTGGAAAACGAGAAATAACCATCACCTTTTTTATGCATTGGAGAGTAAAACCTTAATTTCTTTGTCATTTGATTATTCTGTTACACCGTTCTTATCTTGTAGAACAACTCTCGTGATACTCGAGATACTTCAATCAGCTTTTAGATGTTCTGTTCTGTGCTCGTTTAATTGTTACATTTGGAAATGATTGAATGAACGAACTATTTTATGCCATAAAAGACCTCCGCGCAATATTGTTGACTACAATAATGTGTGTGTTGAGCATGAGCGTGGCGCGTGGACAAACGATGATGTAATGCTTTACATGAGGGTGGAGGTGTGTGGGCTTGTGTGAGGTGAGATTTTCATTCTGAGTGATTTGTATCCCCCTCCCCCTTTTTTTTTACACATCTAGAAAGGAGTCTCTTTTTGATGACAGATCTATTAGGGAAAGTGGGAACATTTGGACACGGATGCTTTCCCTTTCCCGTCCACTTTTTCATTTGGGTCTTGTGTTTCGACTGGAAGGTCACGACTTGATCAGTTGACCAGATCACTCTACTTAACGAACCATAGACGCCAGTGCTTTCTCAGGTGAAATGAGAAATTGTGAATTGATTGAGTTGTTGCGCTGTACAAATCAGACCGGGCCTCTGCTCATTAGTGGGAATTGGCAAGATGCACACACCCTGTTACAATGCAGACACTATAGTGTTCAGCAATGTAAAAATCCCAATCAATTGCTTTGCATGCATTGCATTGTTCCTAAATGATGCAATAGACCTTGCATAGATTCTTACCTTAACAGGATAAGTATGATTTACATGCGATAGGTAGTATGTGCACTACATAGGCTACTCTAGCCAATTGCACTATGCATTTTTAAGCTATACGATTTATATTAAATTCAGTGCATGCTATATTTCAATATTTTGTATCATATAGTAGGTGAGTAGTAGTAAGTTCATCTGATTTATTAAATGATATAGGTGTATTTGCATTACATCTATTAGCCTATGTGATTTATTTTATGACCGCATATAGGCACATTATTTGATATTCGTTACACAGTATATTTCTTTATATAACATTATTCTCTAAAAAATAAATACAAAAAATAAAAACGAAATATAAATAGATGCTATTACGATACTTGTTTTTTAATCTCTTTCTCTAAAAAGTCTGGTCGATGCCACAAAGCTTAAGTATTTTCGTACATTATTATCCCTCGCGTAATAAATAAATAAAAAACGCATCGAACAATGGCACAAAATACTAATCAAGTAATACACTTAAGATGGTTACGTCAAATATTATATTGATTCCATACACAAAGAATTTAAGGTGTAACCGATAACATGCCGCACAGTTGAAGGCTTACATAACAAAATATCATGCTATAATTGTGATATCACGCACAGATCGCCCTTTTCTTCCACTCGAAGCGCGTATTCAACATTGCAACCATATGCCTATACAAAAGACCATACTGAGTAAAATAAATGCGCTTTGCAGTCTGCTGCGTGCATTCTAACATTTTTCCTCAAAATAATTAAAATATTCAGACCTCAACATGGCGGATATGAGGATGCGAAATACAAAGATGCTCATGCAGCTAGCTCTATAAAACATGTAGGCTGTTAACGGGATGTATGATTTCATGTTTTAAATACATTTCAGTCGCCACTGCCTTTATTCACTTAACTGGAATCAAAAGACTCACTGCGAACCAGCGGTGAATTATTAAATCGCTTTTCGTTGTAGGCATGATGTGCTATATTTAGAAACAACTGAGCATCTAATATAGACTCACCTACCCTACTGTACTAGTGGTCACGACCACTTTACTAGACACTGTCAGCGGTACCGGTGTCAACCTGGCACCGCATAATCTGTTCAATGAAGTCAGGAGGGGGCTTATTTCCAATTAATACAGTTTAACTAGGTAGCTGCATCAGTTTTTTTCCCTCACAAACATCGCTTCTGATTTCAACCAAATGCACAACATGACATTTTCATTGCAGAGCCCTGCGACAGCACAAACAAAAAGCCATTTAACAACGAACAATATTACAAAACGTCTCAGATTATCTTCTGCGAAGTCCAAAACTACAATCGCACACCAAATTAATTTTCATGAAACTGTAAATAAATTATATTATTTGATTGTATGGACGCATGAGACCATATGGGTAAACCTCATATGATGCAAACTAGATCTTTCCAAGTAAAACCTTGTACTGGAGCCGTGTTATGCATATATTCTCTTTAGTGTTATTTCTCAATAAAAGGTTTGAATAATTTATTACGGGGAGGATCGGGCGGTCCCACACTTTCACACTTTCAACTTGCTCCAACACAATTAACTGAGTTTTATTTTTCAGAAATTCTCCAACACTGGATACAGATTTCTTTAGAAAACAATATAACTGTGTATTTTATTATTCAAGACCAAAATCTCTGGTCAATCTCAAACATTTAAACCGCAGTTGGGACAGTAACATTGCAGTTAAAATTTACACCAACATGCACTTCACAGATATATATATATATATTTATATATATATATAATCAAAGGACATATGTAACGAAATATGTGCTGTTATAACGCATCAGCGTATAGTTATAACTATGCATTCGAAATGCCAATTATAAATATAAATTTAAATAAACAAAATAAAAAAGGGACAGGTCAGACAACCACAGAATAAACGTTAGAAATAATCAACTCACCTATTTGAACAGCAAGAAACAATGAAATATATCTTCCAGACAAAGTTAATCCCATCGTACGTCCAGTAAAACCATTGGAGTATATGCCAATTTTAGATAGTTGTGAGGGGAAAAGATTGCCAAATCTGAGCGTTGTACATCGCGGTTTAGTTCAAGCAGCTATTCAGAAACTCTTTGTGATTTTTTTCCCGATGTCGGCGAGGCGCAGAGAAGTGAAATGGTGCACCCCGTTAAGAGAAGGCGGTAATGCCTCGTGTTTTTTCTCTCCCTGCTTCACGCCCACATCTCAAGCTTGACGTAAAATTCACCGTCGGACTCCCCACTTCTCTATTTTCTCATTTGCTAGACCGGGCTGGCCCCTTTCTCCCCCCTCTCGCACTGTACTGGCATTTCAGGGGTTGCGGAGATGTCCGCATATATCTGCTCTCTGGTGGTCTCACCTATCCAACCTCATGCAATGAAGCTTACACGTGGACCCGTGACCCATATATGGATACACGTGCAGACTTCACAGCGCTTAGTTTGATCATTTAGTGTGGTGCTGGACAAAGGTGAGATTAAGTTTGGGTTCAGGTTTGGTTATAGGCCGTATCACCTACGTCAATACCGATAAGACTTTGATGCAGTAGCCTAATTTACGCATTCTTCGGACCATTTATAGTAGTATCCCTGCACCGTAGATTTAGTTTGAGATACAACCATATTTGATTAATGGCCTGCCCACATTTTTCTTGAGTCTCGTTACTGCGTTATTGATGATTTCTTTATGACTTAAACACTCCAATATGACTATAAGGTTTGTCTCAGGTGAATTGAGGTAAGCATATTCTGAGTGGGATATTTTTGGTGCGTCGTGAACATTCTATTAGCTAAAAATAACCCGTGACAACATTAAATTGCTATGCTGGTGTCAATTACGTGAACACTGCAAACACCATGCCTATAACATACCGAGAAGTAGATGATGCTCTAACTGTATGTTGTTTTCAAAGATTGATACATTTGACTAATTAAAATGTAATTATGTAGTTATTATTTCCAGGCCTTACTTGAAAACTATATATAATAGGCTCAGTTAAAGATAAAGAATCATCTAAATGGGCTGAGATGAGGAGTTGTTGGAGTATGTTACAACTGAGAGAAAGGTAGTGATGTCTGTATCACTGGAAGAAAAAAAAAAGTTCTTACCCCACTGACGTCAGCGGAATTTGTAGCCAACCAATGAGTACTGAGTATTGATCCACACCAATTTTTTTTTTTTACAGAGACACTGACTTCAGGAGGAGAATACTAAAAAGTTACCTAGGGCATTCTAGCTGAAGGAGAATCCGACCAGTGAGTAGAAACCGTGTGCTGAGTAATTAGGTCCCCTGACAGTTCATTTAGAGTCCAGACTATACATAACCCAAGAGACCGATGCCCTAAGGACTGTTCGCAATCGGATCTAAATTTCTTTGGTCAATGACAGAACGGTTGACTTTAAATATTCAACGCATCTTGAAAATTAATATCTGTGTATTCACGGAAAGATGCATGTCACGCAGTACAGTCATGGTGTGCATATTCGTGCACCAAAAAAAATGAGCAGTTGCATAACCCAGGCGTATACATGTACAAATACCTGCATAATGAGTTGCAATGCAGTGAGCGATGCAATATGGTGGATTTAATTTATAGGGAATGCTATGGGAGTCTAAACAATGGCAGGTTTTTATTCATGTTATGTCTCCATCTTGTGGCGAAGGCGCGCGACAACAGTTACGATGTATCTGGGCTTGTGAGGTCTCTGATCAAAAATGTCAATATTTTGCATGCATATCAATAATATAAGACAGTGAGTCTTGGAGGAAACTCAAAAACCCCGAAGTGATTTGTCAGCTCGTATGAAAACCGAAGTTAAATGAAGTGTCATTTCGACAGCACAGGGAATCCCAGTTTAATGTGTTTGTCCCCATCCTACCCAGCAATTACTAGCTTGAGAGGTTTTCCGTGGTGACTCATTGAGGTGGGCGCAGGGAGACCGAAAGAGAGAGAGAGAGAGATGGAGAAAAGGGGATTCCGGTATTCCAGCAGCAGCATTGATGCAGCACAGCCCATGTTTCATTAATATGGAGGCAGTGGAGTGAATGAGGTAAGGCGGCGATTGCGTCAGCAGAGTTTCTTTCTTTCTTTCTTTCTTTCGTGAAAACGGGCTTAGTGGATTTTATCTGGAATTGCTTTGAGGAAAGGAATAAAAGGACAAAGCATTCCTTAACAGTAAATTGATGAATTAGTTCTATTAGTTACTAATTGATCTATTTATTAGCCTACCAGTTAATTAAAGTTATTAGTTACTAATAAAGTTATGGTAACTAATAACCTTCACTTTTCCGAATTTGTTTGTAATGCAATAATGTGCACCTTTTGTAAAGCTGCTTTGAAGCAATAATTATTGTGAAACGCGCTAAACAAATAAAAATGAATTGAATGATTAGTAAAATAGGCAAAAAAATCGTCACATTTTACTTTTAAAGTCAGCATGAAATCAAAATGTACTCTTCTTATTTTATATGTATATAGTAGTGCTTGTTATGCACATTGTATCTGTGTGTTTCAATATTTTGTAAAACATTAATATGCCCTAATAATCTTTAATCAAATACCATTCTTCCCTAAAAACTTTTCTTCACTTCTGGTCACATGGAAGGCTTTTAGGGCGGGGCTATCAGTCATTTAGGATGGGGCTATCAGTATGTCTTATTTCTGTCCTTTCTTCGTCCATTCATCAATCTTCCTCCATTTTGTTAGCAACACCCTGCTTAAAACTATCCAATTCCAAAAGGATTAAAGGGCACCTAGTTTACCCCTTTTTCCAGATTTAATATAAGTCTTTTGTGTCTCCAGAATGTGTCTGTAAAGTTTCAGCTCAAAGCACCCATCAGATTATTTATTATACCTTCCAGAAGTTTGTCATTTTTAGCTCTGAGCATCTTGTAGCTGTTTTGGTGGACTGTGCCTTTAATGCTAGTCCTCCCCGCCCACCGTTCCCACGTGCCTGTCAGTGTGCCTCAATCTCCGCCCTCGGCTGCCTCAGATAACAGACAGACATGAAGGAAGCAGATCTCACGTAACGTTTGTGGGAAATATTACAGTAAGAACTTTCCCAATGATTATTTGATGTATTTGTTGTGGAGTTGCAATGATGAGTCACACACAATGTCATTACAAAGTTCACGCGCACACACACACACACACACATACACACAGTGGACACACACACACACACAGACAGCGTGCGCGTTTAGCTTTGCACTGTTTTTGCACGGTAAATGTGACAGGATACACATTAATATCCACTGCTGTATGGATATCCGTTATGTTAATATACAAAATAAACCTGATTTAACGTCCACAACTCGGGATTGAAGCATCTTCTGTTATAATTGTTCTGACACGCGGCTGTGGTGATGAAGTAAAGCTGAAGTAAATCGCTGTAATTCATTACAAACATGCACTGTTTTAAAAACCTGTTAAACTTGTAAAACTCACTCTTGATCACATTTGATGATGATTGATGATCACAGAGAGCTGAACAGATCTTTTATTCCCGGTTGCTTTGCGCACGTCCTGGCTTGTTGATATGATTATACGCGTTACTACGGAGACATGTTAATACGCAGCTGTCAATCAATTCGGTGGGCGGGGAAACCGCACTCCTACATCAAGTTGCGGTCGGCCTCAAAATGGGAGGGATTTGGATGCTATTTTAATGTCAGGAAATTAAAAAAAAAGAGACTCATTGTGTTTCTATCACTCCAATATGACTGTGGACACACTATACCTGCACACAGTTCTGTCCAAACAGCTTACAAAAGATGATTTTCATCATAGGTGCCCTTTAAATCATGCACAGTTCCAATTGGATGTACGTCACAATATGGGAAAAAAGGACAATCTTGATATGTATATGTGGTGCTTGTTTAAACGATGTATCTGTGCATTTCGTTATTTTGTAAAAATGAATTCGCCCTCATAATTTGCACCAAATACTATCTTTCACTCCTCTGTCAAAACAACTTTTCTTCACGTCTGGTCACATGGAATGCTTTTAGGGCGGGGATATCAGGCCACTTAGGGCGGGGCTATCAGTGTGTCTTATTTCTGCTTTGTCTTCGTCCATTCGTTAATCTTCCTCCATTTCCCAAGAATGAAATCATGCAATGCCCTACTTTTCTATTTATTTCAGCACCGTTTCAATTGTATGTACCTCCCTATGGGAAAAAAAGGACAATCTTAACTTCGATTTTATGCCGACTTTAAATACTTAATTCCTTGTTGCATGTTATATCTAAAATAAATGCTTGCCTTTATAAACTAAAGTTTGCTCAAACTATAGGGTCCAAAATGTACTTTTATTAAAATGACGTTTGCTGTTTATTCAAACTACTTATTTAAAATGAGCTGAAACAACACAATCCTTGAGTTATTTTGAGAACAACTTAACTGTTTTATGTTCAATCCACTTACATTTGTAAAAACGATTAAGTTAACTTAATTTCTTCATGTTCATGTTGTCTGAACACAAATCGACTGTGTGGAACCCTGCATCTTTTACAGTGCTTACAAGCTAATATCTATTTGAGTATGTTATTATAGGCTATCCTTTATCATGGCCTAAAGATTAACCTGAAAGTTTTAATGATAAGAGCGTGAACACGGTGAAGTGTTGATATCTGAACAGAGATTTGATGAACCAAGAACAAATAAAGGCAATGGTTTCATGCTAAAAGTTTATTGTTAGTCTACATTAGTAAATCACTCCATGGCATTAAAGCAGATAAATCAGCATATAGTAGTTATTACAGTTACAGTCATATGTAAGGAAGATTAATGTGTGGTTTAGGAGGAAAAATTAGGCTTGTGCACTTGAAAAGCAGAGTGCATGAAAAAACATTTCCTAACACGTTACTGTTTCTTGTTTATGTTGGTAGGCTATATTTTCCCATGAGCACACATTTCGGTGTTTCGGACACACATTTCGACAGTTTCGGACACACATGGAAATAGTATACTGTCAACGGCATACCTGCCAACACTTCTCACCTTTTTTCCCCACTCTTTCTACCTGGAGTAATGATTTATTTCTTCACGCTTTTCTAAATAATTTTTAGACCTCCAGGTAAGTTAGGATAAAAATGGATATGAATGTTGATATTATACTTATAGGTCATCCTCATATGCTTATATCTCATCCTCATAAGAATCTATGTATATATTTCCAATTGTGTTTTTTTGTTTGTTTGTTTTTGTATGCTGTATACTATAGATAGTGATACCAACCCCACTCCCAAAATTAGAAATGACCAAATTGTCCCCCTCAAATTCTTAAACTTGCACTTTTCTGCTTCACTTCATGATTTATGCAGTCTCAAAAAATAATGTGACAAGATAAGAAACCTGTTTGAACATTAGGCATACACATACGATTAGACCTAGAATATTACTTTAATACTTTAAAGGGGAGCTATTATGCTACTTTTCACAAGATGTTAAATAAGTCTCTGATGTCCCTAGAGTGTGTATGTGAAGTTTCAGCTCAAAATACCCAACAAATTTTTTAGGCTTTGATCCTAAATGTGAGATTTTGGTGACTGTCGCTTTAAATTCAAATGAGAATTAAAAAGAGGGCGGAGCTATCAATGCCTATGTGTCAGCATAGTGGCAGATTCAAAAACAAGACTAACCTCATATGCTAATGAGGGAGAGATCATCACTAGTGGGCGGGGCTTTTCCCTCTGATGACATGTACAGAGGGAAAATGTCAATCAAAGTGTTTCTGCAGACTGTTTTTATCAAGTCTGATTATAAAAAACAAACTTAATACATTTTTACTATTAGAAGCTGGGTATATTCACACACTGTTGTCACCCAACTGTTTAAACCCTTTGTAAAAGTGATTTTTGCATAATAAGTCCCCTTTAATACTTTAGTTTAATAAAAGTTTTAGACTTGTTTAGGCTTTGAATTGAACAAGCCCAATGGAAATTTTTAACAATCTGTTTTTATCAATTCAGTGTTAGCAGGTATGGTTATTAAATTATTGAACATTGTCTTGTACTTCAATATAATTGGTTAAGAAAGCAAAGCAACACAATAAAATGGTACTGAGAGGCATTTCGATCTTTCCTCTCTTTCTGCTCTATCTTTTCTCTCCGGTCCTCTTGTGGGAATCAATTAAGCACGTTGATTTCCAGCTGATTGGTGATCTGACTCAGTGGGATGCAGTCCAGACAGCCTATCAGCACCTTCTTCCCTGGAGCATGAGGGGTGATGGTGTCTGTATATTGCACTGAGCCACCAGGTGCAATCTGGCTGTAAGTGCAAATGGATATAGTGTGACGATAGATAGATAGATAGATAGATAGATAGATAGATAGATAGATAGAT
>CAIGQV010016148.1:567011-592591 GCA_903798115.1 Danio jaintianensis
AGATAGATAGATAGATAGATAGATAGATAGATAGATAGATAGATAGACTCAAAATTGTTATACATTGCCGTTATCCATATGTGTATATACTGTATGAGCTTGAGTTCTGTTTGTGTAGACATTTTCTATCTATAGTTGCTATTATTGTATACTACACTATATTATACATATATTATACATATAGTTACACTTTATCTCATTTACAAACTATTCTGGCAACATAAAATCTAGAAATAAAATAGATGGCTGAAAGATCTGACATTACATTGCACTGGAAAGAATCGCCTACAGTATAAAGGGCAAATTAAAGGAGTATCATAAAATTTGGGATCTGTTTATACAATTTTTGGAACAAAACCATACAATGGCACAAGCAAATACCTCTCACGCTACTGGTTAATTGATTGATATGTGTATTTTTGCATGTGGAATACAGTATATGTTTTTATTTGCCTTAGCCCATGTATAACAATACATTTACCTGTTCAATAGAATGTAAAAAAAAAAAGTGTAATTTCACGTTAAATTTCAAGTGATTTTTTTCTACAATAAAAAAATGTTTAAAAAAAAATATATAAAGCAATCTTTGTATTCAGGTAAATAAAATTAGCTAACATTATTATGTATTATTATACACCTAGGTGTAATAGGTATTATTATACCCTACTGCACTTTTATATATGCTGTAAAGAAGCTGTGAAACAAAAACAAAAAAAGATCCTTTAAGAAAAATGTTAAATCTGAGCCTGGACCACAAAACTTGTCATAAATGTCAATTGTAGTTGACACACTGTATATACTGCATTCGAAAGCTGAATATTGCTGAATAACTTTCCACTGATGGTTTTTGTTACAGGATTGCAGAATATTTAGCAGGGATATGACTTTTTGAAGATTTGAAAATCTGAAATCTGATAAAAAAAAATCTAAATATTGAGAAAACCACCTTTAAAGTTGCCCAAATTAAGTTATTAGCGATGCATATAAATAATCAGAAAATACGTTTTGATATATTTACTACCATAGGAAATTTATAAAATGTCTTCTTGGAACATGATCTTTACCTCTAATGATTTTTGACATAGAAATTCAATAAATTTGACCTATACAATTTATTGTTGGCTTTTCCCAAAAAATCCTGTGAAACTTAAGAAGGTTTTATGGTCCAGTGTCACAAATGTGCACTATTTATTTTTGCAAATGACTTGGCGAACATCAGCACAGTTTGCTCATTACATTATTGCGTGTGTGTGTGTGTCTGTGTTTAGTTGTCTATTGAACTTGACTACATAAAAATATAAATGCAATACAGTTTATTCCAACTTACTCGTATGATTTCACTTTGGTTTTTGTTAGGCCAGCTCCATCAAGACGGAGCTGAACATTTTTCAGCGTGATGTTAAAGGGATTTTGGAAAGACATGGTGACCATGAGATCCCTGCCGACATGGGGCACTCCAGTCACCTGCGGATCAAATATTAGATCAACTAACATAAAATATCACATCTATCACATGTGTTTTATGATCGTTTATAGAGAGCAGTACCTTCATCTTGAGTTCAGGAGGACGGAGATTGATAACTTTCATTGTTGAAAGCGACTTGCCAGTTTCATTAACTTGCCCATGCACCACAAAGAGCAGGTTGGACTGTTCCACTAGGAATGACATGTAGTCTGCAGCTTGGACTCGCACCATCACACTTGTAGCTGTGAAATGATTCAGAAATATTAACCCTTGTGTGTTGTTGTGTTGGGGATGTTTTCATCCACTCTGAGGTGATTTTGAGTCATTTCTCTGTGTTTCAGCAAATGGAAATCAAAAAGTGTGGTTATAATGGAAGTCAATGGGGCAAAAATAGCCACGAACATAACAAAAGGGTAGTCAGTTTGAACAGTACACAAGGGTTAAAAATAAAAAAAATTATTTGCCCTAAACCGACAATAAACTTAAAGTCTGACTCACTTTTCCAGGGGTCCACAGTTGGACTGTAGTTCTCAAGCTTAAAGGTTGAGCTGGTGAGACCCGTGTAGTACATCACGCAGCCGGTGACAGTGGCACTGACGGTGCAGGTTTGGCTGGTCTTGTTCTTAATGTTCATCGTCAGTGAGAAATCTTCCCCAATTTTGACAGTTTTAGACTGGATCTCAATTTCCACTCCTGCTTCAGGAAGTGGCGAGTATTTTCTCTTAGGAATGCCCCGGCGCTCTGCCATCTGCATGGTATGTTTGTCCTCAACACTGCCTGCAGTCAGAAAGAGTGTTGAAAGATGGACGAGGAGTGTGTAATCCAACGCTATCTCACAGCAATTCATAACTTTTTGATTTTGTGGCTAATTCATATTCTCATTCCTACATTTTAGTGGGATTTGCTCATGCCCCAATGAGGGGTAGGGTTAGGGGTCATGTCTCCTTTTAAAAATGCTCCGTATTCATACGAATTAAGTTGTATGAATTTGTACAAATTAGCCACATTTCTGACAATATGTAAAATATTGATGTTTCCTTATAAGATTGGGGTGGATGTCATTTATAAAATCTACAGTATGTACACATAGATTTTATCTTAGAGTGTGTGTATGTTAAAATTTACATCAGATATCAGATTTATAAAAACAGTGGGTCTCATTGACTAATAATGGCCTAGGTTTTTGGTATTTATGCGCACATTTGAAATTTTCACAAAACGTTTCTGCCTAAAATGTCCGTAAGCACATGAGTTTGTTCTTAAACTTGTTCTTCTGTTAGTGAATTTGAATTATTCTCAGGGATTAGTGTTTTGCATAATACACGCCTACACCAGCTCCATATAAGGGCTTTCCGCAAAAGCGGCACTTGTCCAGAGAAAATAATTAAGAAGAGACAGTTATGGCAATGTAAGAAATGAAACAACTTTAACGATAATGAAGGTTTTGATGTTGGATGCGGAACATGCTTTCAGTTCTGAAAATGTACAAAATGTAAAACGCACTTTTTGTTGACTTTAGAAAAGTCTCTTTTCAAAGAGAAGAGCGTTGTGCATTTTATGATGCTAGCCTAAGCAACCACACTGTATCAACAGTCTTTATGTTCAGGCGCTTTTTCTGCAGAGTTGACTTTTTCCAACTCCAGGCACACAGAGCACTCCGTCAAAACACGAACGCAAGACCATGCAAGCACCCTGCAAAACACTTGATGCCAATAAAACACATTTTAAAAGCAACCCAGGCTCATTCTGATTACGTACTTCTATATACATTTCTGGAGAGCGTGAAATACATCCCAGGAGCTATGTTTTTTTGCAGTTTTTGTTGTCGCGAATCTGCCAGAGGCCGCTGTGTACGCGTTTTGAGATCTCAAATTTTTCTCGTGAGTGCCATTCGTGCCTGCTCTTCTTGCGTAAACCCACCAGAGGCCGCTGTTGACTAACTGACCGACTGACCGGTGTAATCGGGACCTGAATAGCCATTCATCACTCTCAGGAAACATATCTCTCCACTCTCTAAACACAAAGTCTCTGTTATATACTGTAATATGAATTTGTTATGTCTAGCTAGTTGTCATTGACCCTGTAAATAACATATCTAATTATATGTAGGGTTCTTTATACATGTTTATAAGGCCCCGGGCATACATGATTATTGCGTATGTGTGGAATAAGAATTTTTTTCTTGAACCATGAGAAGCCTGTATTGTTGCACGCCTAGTTTCTACACAGTATTCTATAAATGAGGTCCAAGATGTTTTTTGGTCCACATGAAACTTACCTTTTGGATATTTATAGTTCAAAGTGATGTCATCATAGCCGTCAGTGTTGGGGCTTTTGGTGGCCATGAGCTGTCCTACATATGTGGTGTCCACGTGGACAATCTTTGAGTTTCCATACTTATCAAACTGATGGAAAACCACATCACTGTTCACCTGGAGAAAGTAGAGAATCTCCATTTCAAACATAATTTTCAGCTGAGCTTTTGAGATCTTTGAATCTAATGAAGTGGTGAGTGAATCTACAGATGAAAAAATCTGAGAATTGACATGTTTCTGACCTCTGCAAAGACAAATCGTGCATCAAACGAGTAGCTGAGATCTCCCTCTTTGATGGAATTGACAGAAGTCGGGCCACATCGATAAAGACCTGAAAGAAAGAATTTATTCATTCATTCATTCATTTTCCTTCGGCTTAGTACCTTTATTCATCAGGGGTCGCCACAGCGGAATGAACCGCCAACTTATCCAGCACGTTTTACACAGCGGACGTCCTTCTAGCTGCAACCCTGTACTGGGAAACCCACATACACTCTCACATTCACACTCATACACTTCAGTCAGAAATTAAGCAAATAATTCTTTCTTTCAGGCGACACGGTGGCTCAGTGGTTAGCGCTGTCGCCTCACAGCAAGAAGGTCGCTGGTTTGAGTCCCGGCTGGGTTTTCTGACTGTAGTATCACTGGTGCATTTTTATAAGCAATGTTACCAAAGATACATTTTTAGGTCGCACTGTGATGCAAATGCATAAAGTCGGAGCAGATGCAAATAGCAGGGGTTAACTGTGGAAATAATTAAGACGATTCTAAGGGCCCTAGTCATACAGGGACCTCAGCAGAACCTAATATTTTCATGTATCGTTTTGGTATTTACAATTTTGCTCAATTATCCATGAGGACTATTATGTGCTATAATGAATGCACCTCTTTGTGCCAAGACTGTGATTTGAGGGTTATTGAGAAACGTGGCTTTTTACAGACCTATCCTGAGTTTTGTGTGTCATTCAAGTAGATGGCAAAACTCAAGGGATAGCTTGCAATCAACTAACGTGAGAATTCATACAGATACATTACAGAACTGCAACACTTCCTTTCATTCATTCATTCATTCATTCATTTTCTTTTCGGCTTAGTCTCTTTATTAATCTGCGGTCGCCACAGCGGAATGAACCGCCAACTTATCCAGCATATGTTTTACGCAGCGGATGCCCTTCCAGCTGCAACCCATCACTGGGAAACATCCATACACTCTCATTCACACACATACACTACGGACAATTTAGCCTTCCCAATTCACCTATACTGCATGTCTTTGGACTTGTGGGGGAAACAGGAGCACCCGGAGGAAACCCACGCCAACACGGGGAGAACATGCAAACTCCACACAGAAATGCCAACTGGCCCAGGCTCGAACCAGCGACCTTCTTGCTGTGAGGCGATTGTGCTACCCACTTGCCTACCGTGATGCCCAGACTTCTTTCAATGAAGGATAAAACATTCTGGATAAATGAATAGAATGAGTGAATGTTTCAGTGAAATACCAAGGGCCCTATCATACACCCGGCGCAATAAGATGCAAGACATGTTTGGCGTGATTTGTTGCTATTTTCAGAGCAGCGCAACCCTAATTTTCATGTTTTGCTCAACGTTGTTTAAATAGCAAATCCATTTGCGCCACTTTGTGGACTCATGGGTGTGCTGGTCTAAAATAGAGGTGTGTTAAGGCGCATTGTTGGTGCGTTGCTATTTTGAGGAACTGAAATAGACCACGCCATTGACCAACTAAAAGCTGCTCTAAAGTCCAGCGCAGAGCGGGTTAGTTATGCGCCTATGCTGACCCAAACGCTTACACATTGCTTAATACACACAGGATGTACAGCAATACACAAATATCTTTACATATGAAAACAATTAAAGGATTAAAATGTTACAAAAATTATTATTTACTACATAAATATAAAAACCACTGCCTCCATGCCTTCTTCATCTCAGCTGAGCTTTTTTCAGTTTATTCATGACAATTTGCATTCGTATAATGTTATTATTATTAGCAGTATTATTTATTATATGCATATTTATAATTGTTTTAATAAAAACTAGTTTAGATTTGTCCACCTGTGGGGTTTTGGAGACGTCTGCATCACCACATGGGGCATAAGAACAGGACGTGTGTTTGGATATAACTCAGTGTTTTGAGCACACTTCATTATTATTGTTCATTTATTCATTTGTTTGAAATTAGAACTGACTTTAGAAATAGTTTTAAAACAAATCTTTGCGCTTAACAAATGAAATTAAATATGTACATTATGTATATTACAACACCGTTTCTTTATCCACGAAAGTAAATGAGTAAAAGTAAAATAAAGAGAAAGTAAAGAGGCCTAATGGAGGAGGCTCGTTCTTCATCCTCGTGCTGCGGATGGTATGTTTAACTGTTTTCTCGCTAGTGAAGCGTTTTTTACACTTACAAAGTCCGCCATGTAAATAGCAAATGCACCATGGTGCGACGCAACTGACTCTTAAAGGGAATGGGAGATGAGACTCTTATTGGTTTAATGCATGTTATGCTCAAAACACACCCAGAACTCATTAAGAGAATAAGGACAACCCTGTTAGACCATGCGTTTGCGGCGCAGAGCGTATTTTTCCATCCTTAAAATAGCAAAAGTGGATTCGGACACGGCTCTAATGCTTTTGCACCCTGCGCTTCAGACTTTGCGCCTAGATCATTAAAATAGAGCCCCAAAGCATTGACAGAGATTAGAGTGAAAAACAATACAATGCATCATAGAGCCTACTCGTTAATTAGTGACTCGTTCAACATTCTCAAAGGAAGCAAGACGGGTGAAAACGCGGTCCGTTCATAGGATGTTCGTAGGTTCATAATGATTATTAAAATTGTATCATTAGCTATATAGAGGATGTCAAGGATCATACCATCACTGGTCTCCTGAGGGGTGCTGTCAGCCACCTGCCAGCCAGAGTATTGTTCAGGCAGATCAAACCTCTTCATGAACACCTCATTCCAGCAGTGGTAGTTCCTGTGAAAGACAGTAGGCTATCATCAGCTGTGTTGGAAAGTTGAAAATGCTGCCTCCTCATAAAAACAACAAGGAAAATATGAATCTAATGATTATTTTATATATTGTGTAGTCTAAGGCTCAGATGTCATGCCCTTGGACCACCAGCTAATCTTCTGACACATAAAGCACAAAAACAATTGTAACATATATACAGTTGGAGATTATTAGCCCCCTGTATATTTCTGTGTAATGGAAAGAAGATTTTTTCAACACATTTCTAATTGAAACATAATATTTTTAATAACTCATTTCTAATAACTGATTTCTTTTATCTTTGCCATGATGACAGCACATAATATTTGACTAGATATTTTTCAAGATACTAGTATTCAGCTTAAAGTGACATTTAAAGGCTTAACTAGGTTAATTAGGTTAAAGTTAGGGTAATTAGGCAAGTCATTGTATAACAGTGGTTTGTTCTGTAGACAATCTGAAAATATATTGCTTAAGGGGGTTAATAATATTGACCTTAAAATGGCTTTTAAAAAATTCAAAACTGCTTTTATTTTAGCCGAAATAAAACAAATAAGACTTTCTCCAGAAGATATATATAGGAAATATCATAGGAAATACTGTGAAAAATTCCTTGCTCTGTTAAACGTCATTTGGGAAATATTTGAAAAAGAAAAAAAATTCACAGGAGGGTGAATCATTTTGACTTCAACTGTATATGTAGTATATATCACATATATATCAGTGTCATTATTGCACTGGATGAATCCTACAGAAGATGTGTGTCATATTTCTTTAATAGTCCACCTACATTTCCATTTATTTATTTAGCAGACTTTATCCAAAGTGACTTACAAGTGAGCATAAAAGAAGCACTTCAGATCATCAGAAAGCAGCAATATAAAAATGCTACGCCAAATCTAAGTTTTGATTTTGTTTTTAATTATTATTTTTTGTGCTGTGTATACAGAGAGAGGAGAAAGTGTGTCCTCCAGGTTATTTTTCAAGCCCCTTCACCTGTGTGTGGAGCATACTCGGTATTGCACAATGTTTTTCAAGAAGCAATGGCCGTTTATAAGAAAGTGTGCACTGCATATGGACTGGAGAAAAGAGTGTGTCTTCTGCAGGTGGTTTTGGCACCTGTAAATAAAGCCGTCGGGATACCAGACGAAGAAGAAAGCCATCATGTTCACATATGTCAATGAGCCCTTATCAGTATCAGCTGACAACTGCAGCCGTAGTCAATATATAACATTAACCATCATGACCTACTGTATCAGACTATGTATGCTTTGCATATCTCACCAGATTGAATCTCTTGTTTTTTTTCTGTTCACACTCCCATCTGCATTCAGCATAATGTTTGCCTTTATGTTGCCTCCGTTGTCGTGAGCAGAGCAGTAGTTGGTGATGACCCGTGAAGGCATCCCGAGGGAACGGAAAACTAGATGTGACCATCACAAGGTCATGGGTAAATCGTTTTGAAAGGGTCCAAATAAGAAGCATTCAAAGAATGCACTGTTTCGTACTCACAAGTGTTGAGCGTGCCTGCAAACACCCAGCACTGAGCGAAACACACAGGCACACCGCCCTGACTGGCATATTTGAGCAGGATTTCAGGACTTCCAGTCCAGGCGGTGGGTGCTGTGCCACTGGAGTAATCACCACTCCAGTTTCCAGCCAGGACACCATTATCATCTATGGAATTCATCTGAAATTATACCCACAAAATGTCTAAATGTACATGCCATGTGTATTTATATACTTTAAGTCACTGTTACTATCAAGGGGCTGCTTTCAGATCATACCAGAGCTGATGCTTGCCGAGCTACTTCAGTGGCGTTTCCACGATACATTAGCGGCACTTTCCCAGCATCCATTACGAAAAGACAGGCATCCAGAACCCCCTCTTCAAACTACAGAGAAGAAGCTAAAGTAATAGTTCACTCAGAACTGAAATTTATATCAACCTTCACTTGTCACAAAACTGTTTGGAAGTTAGTGGTTGCAGATTTCTAACAATCTTTAAAACATCTTCTTTTGTGTTCAACAAAACAACAGGGAAACTCAGAAAGGTTTGGAACCACCTGAGGGTGAGTAAATTGTGAGGAAACTTTCGATTTTGGGTGAACTATCCCTTTCAACGAAGGTTGAATAGAAGAGCAGTTGTTTGAGAAAGCACTAACCTGGCCATAGTTCCATGAACGGGAGGTCATGTCATTGAATTCTCCGTTGTAAATTATGCCCACATCATTCATCACATACTCCTGTCTTTCAGCTTCATCAGGCAGGTACACCTGATCCGCTTCGCATCAACAAATTCAAGATGAATGCTTTATCAACATACAAAAACATGAAATGTTGCCACCTATAGTGAGTGCACAGTTTTGTACTCACAAGGGTCCCAAGGATTGAACAGCACATAGAAATCTGTGTCAGGGTTCTTCTCAGTGCGCCTTTTTCCCAATTCACTCACAACTACTGCAAACGTGGAGAAGCGGCCAATGATGCATTGGGCATCGGTTGTTATTCCCACTTTGATAGTATTGCCTTGTGTTTCCAACAGGCGACCCTTCCAGCTCCCATCACTTATCATACTTCCGATGGACACAATGATGTAGGTGCCCCTATTTTCATCAGGTACACTGCCTGTGAGGACAGATATATATTATTTTAATTGGATTGTTCCCCACCCAGAAATGACAAGTTTATCATCAGTTACTCATTACAAACTCTTATGCCGAACACAAAAGAATACATTTTGATGAATATTAGAAACCTACAACCATTGACTTCCATAGTAAACATTCTTCATAAAATCATCTTTTGGGTTCAACAGAACAAAGAAAGTCATAATAATTTGTAACCACCTAAAGGTGATTAAATACAGGTGAGTAAATTTTAATTTTGTGGTGAAATATGCACGTAGAAGTTTAAAGGGCTCCCATTATACCCCTTGTACAAGATGTAAGATAAGTCTCTGGTGTCTCCAATGTGTCTGTAAAGTTTCAGCTCAAAATCCCCATCAGATCATTTTTATACCCTCCAGAATATACCCATTTTAGACTCAAAGGACAGTGTAGCTGTTTTTGTATCCTGTGCCTTTTATGCAAATGAGCTGCTTCTTGCCGCCCACCATTCCCCGTCATAAACAGCACAGTGACGGAGACGGACACTGATGAAGCAGATTCAGGGTTCATTTTATAGATTACGGATTAATTTTACGAGTCAAATATAGCAAGTAAGTTTATTTTTTATCAAATAGGTTTATAATTTATCGTGGGATGTTGTATTTTAGGTGGAAATGAAAATCTGCTTGACGTCAGAACTCAATGTCAGACCAACATCAGTGTCTAATGTTGGACAGACATTAGATTTTGGTCACTTTCCAACACTTTTTCAACAGCTTGAAGTTGTGTGGACGTTACCACTATGACGTCTATCAGAGGTTGGATTTTGGTTGCCATACCTGATGAATAAATGTCAGTATTTGACATCAATATGACGTTGGTTTAAGATGTTGGCTCGAGGTTCGATTTTGGTCACTTTCCAACACAACCTAAAATCAACCAAATATCAACGTCATTTGACGTTGTTATTGGACATCAAAATAACATTGTCCTTAGACGCTGGCTATAGACATTAAATTTTGATCACCTGACGTCTCGACCTAAATGTAACCTAATATTAACGTCATGTGCCTGCTGGGTAAATTTGTGGTGGAGTTTATTCAAGCAAACGAAGTACGTGCCTGTCAATCAATTCGGTGAGCAGGGAAAACCACACTCGTATGTCATGTTGCAGTGGGCCTCAAAATCGGTGGGATTTGGATCCTATTTTAACATCAGGAAATTTATTTTAAAAAAAGACTTGTGTTTATATCACTCTAATGTGACAGTGGACACACTATACCTACACACAGTTCTGTTTAAACAGCTTCCAAAGGTTGATTTTGCATCAAAGGTGCCCTTTAAGAGAGCTGAGTTCAAAAATAGTTTAGGTCAACAACACCAGAAAAAAAGGTTCTTTTTGGATCGTCTCCATTAACAAGAACCCACACCTCAAGAAGATTTCTTGCCACAGGACAGCAGCAGCAATAATTAACACGAAGCTGACTCTGAGACTGAATTAAATAGTGCTTCAACAGCCAAGGGAACGTCACTTTATTCAGCTGACCTAACAGCAGAATGGCACTGCGCTCCGCTTGATATTCATCCGCTCTAATGAAGACAGGCAGATGTTTTCTCAGTTCTCATTGTTTGCCTGAGAGTTATTTCCACTCCATTAGTGGCTCTGTTCTCAGTTACTCCCAAGCATTAATAACATCACAGATGTAATTCCATCTTGGTATGGCTATTTCTGGCTCACAATTTCTAGCCAAGTCATTCAGGTTATGCATTTCTTGTTGTTGTCATTATTTTCCTCCTCCTGTGCTACACCTCCACAGCTTTTGTCAGGTTCAGTACTAACTAGACACATAACAGGTCACCACACTCGGTTTCCTTAAAGGGAAAGTTCACCCCAAAAACAAACATTCTGTCATCACTTTCCAAACCCGTATCATACTTAGTGACTTTGTCCTATATGGACAGTACTTAACAATCAGCAAATGTTTTATTTTTATTCTCCATCGAAGATATTTAGTCATATAGGACTATGGAAACAACATGCAAATGAATGATGACAACATCTCCATTTTTGATGAACAATCCCTGTAAGAAGCACTCTTTGATGTCACTGTAGTCTTTCCTGTTATAGTAGGTGTAGAAAACTAGCATCTTCCTTAAACAAGTGGTCTAGGATCAAGATTAAAATCTCTAAATGATTTGTGCAAAATGAAAATTGAATGAAACTGTCATTTAAAGATGTCATATAATGAATATCTGAACATACCTAGACTTAGCTGAGTAATAAGAGTTCATTATTTGGAGCCTCAAACACCATTGTTTCCTCGTTCTCATGTAAATCCCATGAGTGTAAAACCCAGGTGAAAATCAGGCCAATTGGAACAAATTACAGACTCAAATCATTAATTTGCATGTTCCAGGCTGCATTGATTGGCCACAACATTTCTTAGTGAGATTACAACAATGATCATGTTTTTTCCCTTATTTTTAAGTTTATGTAAGCTTGTATTAAACTTACGAGACTCTTATTTTGAAGACTAAAGGCCACCACGTTGAGATACTAAAGCCAGTCAGATATGCTGACCCAAAAATATACCTAAAAATTGGCATGAATATGTCTTAGCATTATCAGTATGGGAAAATACTGTATCACCACCAGATGAATTTGCATCGAACTGTCTTGACAGTTTTATGTTTTATCAGATTGTTGGCTTTTGCGTATGACTTTCTACAATATTATTTGAATATTTTTCACAAAGTCCACTTACGTCCTACTAACAATCAGGTTTATGGGTGGACTTTGTTCTTACTTTTCTCCAAAAATATTAAATATTAAAAGTATCATAGATCACACTGGATTCAGATGAAATCACCGTCTGGTAAAAAAATAAGCTTAATAACAAAGGCTCTTTATTGGCATCATAGTTCTATAAAGATCTTTCAACATTTACAGTCCACATAAAGTCCTTTACAGTGGAAAATGTTCTTTAGATTATGAAAATGTTCTGTACTACACAAATAAAAGGGGGTATCACCTTATTTTGGTGGTCCCTTTTACATATTTTGTTGACTACAAGTTACATCGCAACTACAGCACTGTGCAAAAGTCTTAGGCCACCACTAGCTTTGGTAGCATAAGACTTTTGCACAAATCTAAAAGGTATGGAGCAAGTGCAGGGTCATACTTTTGGGTGAACTATACCTTTAATGTACAAACAGAAAATATGGGAAATATGTACACAATATTCAGAGCAAAATTACTTTTGGAATCAAAAGACTAGCATCAAAAGTGTGTTTAACGTGACCTCTTTAGCCCCAAGCAACAGCTCGGACTTTTTGGTCTTTTCTGAAATTATGTTCTATTTAATATCAAGCATCTTTCAGCATCTTGCTTAGATTTACCATGTTCTATCTTACTTTTTCTCTCCAGGTGAATCTCATACCACCTATAATATTGCCTATACATACTGTGTATAAGCGCTGTTGCCTCACAGCAAGAAGGCCGCTGGTTCGAGCCTCGGCTGGGTCAGTTGGCATTTCTGTGTGGAGTTTGCATATTCTCCCTGTGTTCGCGTGGGTTTCCTCCGGGTGCTCCGGTTTCCCCCATAGTCCAAAGACATGAGGTATAGGTGAATTGGGTAAGCTAAATTGTCCGTAGTGTATGTGTTTGAATGAATGAGTGTATGGATGTTTCCCAGTACTGGGTTGCAGCTGGAAGGACATCCGCTGCGTAAAACATATGTTGTATAAGTTGGCGGTTCATTCCGCTGTGATGACCCCTGATTAATAAAGGGACTAAGCCGAAAAGAAAATGAATGAATGAATACTGTGTATAATATTCAGGTCTGGACTCTGTGGAGGCCATTTTATGACTGTCTTTATTTCATCAGCTGTTTTTCTCTCCAAATATGATTTCATTACATTAGCAGTGTGTTTGGGATCATTATCATGCTGAAAAATAAAACTATTACAAATTAGGTGCCTTCTAGTAGGAATTACATGACGAATTAAAATCTGTCTCTACTTTTCAGCATTCACAATCCCATCAATTCATTAACAACAGCTCTGGCAGAATGCAGATCAAACCAAGACAGAAACTCCAGTATTTTTCATTTGTTCTTCCATCTTTCTCTAACTCATTCTTTCATATGTCTTAAACAATTAGACCCAAAAAATCCATCTAGAACCTGTATTTTTTGGTTGTATTTTAATAAAGAGAATGAGAAGTAATATATAACGTCATTATACCCTCACTAAAACAACAGATGTAACTGGGGGCCTAAGACTTTTGCACAGCACTGTACATGCAAACTCATTCTCATTAGAGTATTAGCAGACTGTCTGCTTCAAATCTGCTGACACTGATCCGCCAACAGACATTCTCCTGACTATAAGAAACTATAAGTACATGTCAGCTTACACTAACCCTTACAGTTTATAGTTGCAATGTAACTTATAATCACCAAAAAGTTACCAAAAAAGGTTCTTGAGGGCATCATTGTGCAAAGCTTTATATTCAAATGATGAAAGACCTGCTCACCAATCATGAACTCCAGTTGCACAGTGTCCTGCGTCGCATTGAAGGGTCGGTCAAACAAGATGTCGATGAAGAATTCTTTATTCCTGCGCACAATGAGGCTGGAGTTCTTGTACATGCTGGTGTTGTGGGCATTCTTGTTGTCTGTTATATGCATATCAAGACTCTCTATCGAGAGAGCTGGTGGCACTGGAAAAATAGTCAAAAAAACATACTTGACATTTTGAATTTGTTTACAGCAGAACTAACAATTCAGAACAATTCTCAATATACTAAAACCAGCCCAGTCTCGTTGAAAATGCGTACCTCAGACTAAACGTCAAATACGTTGCTCCGTGTACGTTTCATTGCACGTTTCAGATTTCAAATTTACTGTCTGAAGTTTTGAGAATCTGAAATACATTACTTATGGTACGTTTTGTTGTATGTTTCAAATACATGTTCTTCCTGTACACTTCCAAGAGAAGGCTGAGCTTGTTGTACAGATGACCTAGATCATCTAATCACTGACCCAAACCCAATTAATAGTGTTTTTAAAAGCAGGCGAATCCAGCACGAGTACAACACTGTACAGAGTGAGCTACCTAGCAAACTGACCATGATAGAAAAGTTTTCCATATGGAGATACACAGGTGACACAAACATATTCATTACATATCATAGACACCATTAAAGGTGCCATATACTGCATTGGTTTAATAAGTTAAATTGTTCTCTGCTATCTACATAGTAGGTTTTTGGCTTCGGTAAGTTCAAAAAATCACCAGAAATGGTTTAATAAGCTCATTTATTACTCCATAAAATACTGCTAGAATCAATCCATGATTGACGCGCCGCTCTTACAGACACACACACGCACGCACACACACAGAGCATGATGCATGAAAATAATCCTTTATTATTAAATAATATGTCACTGTAAATGTCATTAGTGTGATAAAAAACAAAAGTTGTTGGCATCACACTGCCCCCTAGTGTTCGTTTAACTAGAAACTGCTGTCAAACATATGTTGAAGTACATTTTTTGTGGTTTCACAAAATTGTAGTCTCAAGCACGTATTTCCAATGAGCGTTTGAGCATTTATTTCAGCTCTGTCCACCATTTTGAATCAGGAGCAGGCATACCTAAAATAATCGGTGACTTACCAGTTTTTAAAACATCTTATCCGAGTTTGACAGTTTTAGGATTTGGCAGTGATTTAAAGGGACAGTTCACCCCAAAAAATGAAGATGTGCACACTATTTACTCTACCTCAAATGGTTCCTGACCTTCCTTTTCTTTTTTTGTTGAACACAAAAGAAGATATTTAAAAGAAAGCTGAAACTCTGCAGCTATCGACTGTGAAGGTCAATTTTTCCTGCTTTCTTCAAAATATCTTATTTTGTGTTCAACAAAAAAGAAAAGACAACAAAAGAGAGAACAATAAAACAAGTAGAGGGCGAGTAAATGACAGAATTTTCAGTTTTGGATAAACAACCCCTTTAAAGTACAAATGAAATCAAAACTAACCATATTGATTTTGTTAGCTCAAGTTGCCAGTTTTGTGCTGAGCAATTCATCTGTGCATGTCATTAAGAATAAAACTAATAGTTTGCCTTTGTAATCTTTAATTGAAATCTGAAAATGCACTTCCTGTTTGTTTTCAGTTAAATTCTCAGATTAGGTCTGTCTGAGGTATTGGGCGGGGCTAACATACTTAACCACACCCCTCCAGCTGTCAGTTTTGACAACAAACAGAAATGGTGAGCAGGAGGAGTCTGTTAGGTTGTAATAACTCTCCCCGAACCCTTTTTCCCATCTTTCTGAATGAAATGCCTACTTTACTATATCCAATCAGCTTGCCCACTCAAACCACGCCCACTGTTTTCTCATTTAATGTTCCGTTTCTTTAGGAACTGCGTCACAATAGAAAAAAAAAAACGGTCGCAGCTTCAGGTTCATGCAGACTTTAAAAGCAGCGATACCATGACTAAATGTTAACATCCAGCACACATTTAATTTGTATGTGAATTGAAAGGAATAGAAATAGAACTTTACTATGTCCTCTCGGCGTCACACCAGGGAAGGGTTCACACTCAGATGGGGTGACCTCCTGTGCGTTAGAGTAGGCGAATGCTAAACGGGCCCGCTGGGAGCCCCAAGGCCAAGGCAGGTGGGATGGAAGTGCCATGATGTTCACAAGGTCTTCACGAGAACCTGGAGGATAGATCATATTAATGTTAGACTTAAAAACACTTTAAATACACCGTAAAAAAAATATCTGTTAATCTGTTTCCGTATTTTTGTGTTTTCTGTTGCGTTATAGGACGTTGATCTCTGCTCTGTCGACTTTTGATGTTGAAAATTCAACTCTACAGTTTAACAAAGTGACGTTTATTGACATTTTAGTAGTTTGAAATAATTTAATGAGCAAGAAATAATATATAGTTCGTAAAACAACAGAAAATGTGCTGGCAGTTTATTACAAGGTTTTTGTAGCTTAAAATACACCGACCCAGACAATATATCACTTTTAACTATTCATAATTATAATAAAAGTCACTTTTTTGAACTTCTCCAGGTTAAGAGTTGTTGGAAGAAAGATCAAGATCCCATAATGCAATTTAAAAGCATAAATAAACAGGGAAAAATTAAAACATGTATCACAAAATACGGAGAACTGCTAATTTGCAGATATATTTTACAGTCTACATGTGGCTAATTCCAGCAGGAAAGCACAGACAGCAGCTGTGTACATGCGTCGGCATATGTGTTGAGTGAACAAGACTTTATTTCTTTTTGTCTTCCCCCATGGGACGAGACTGATGCAATATGGTGTTAGACTATTTTAGGAATGGCAAACTCTCGGTGCAACTCTGAGAATCATAACGCACTGATGAAATATCATTCTCTGCCGAGCAATGCAGCAGGAGCGAGACCTTCCTGACACAAACCATCAAAAACAGATCCTGTCCTAAACATCATCTGACGTTCGTAAGTTTAGGGCCAGTACACTCTTCAAAATAAGGTTTTTGCAGAGATTAGAAGAACTGTTTTAATTTCTCTGAAGAACCTTTCAGTGAACAGTTCTTAAAAGAACCATTTTTTCTCAGTATGTAGACCATTTAAATGATCTAAAGAGCCTTTTCTAGTTTAAAGATCACGTTGTTAAATAAAACACCAATATGTCATTACAGAACCTTTATTTTTAAGAGTTCAAGATATTTAAATGTTTCAACAGAAATCTTGTACATATTGATATCATGCATATTTTGCATTTATTGGTGTGCTGTTTGATTAAGTATCAATTCTCACTATTAACTAGTGGCTTATTACCTGCTTATAATTAATATATTAGCTAATAATTAGTACTTAAAAGCACATATTCTGCTTATTCTACATCCCTAATCCTACCCAATGCCCAAACCTTAACCTTACTAACGATTAATAAACAGCAAATTAGGAGTTTATTAAGGAAAATGTCATAGTTAATAGTTTATTAAGAGCGTAAGTAAAATAACATTGCTTTTTAATAGTCAACAAAACATATAAAGAGGACCATCAAAATAAGTGTAACTCTTTAAATATCTGACGTGCACTTGAATTCTTGGAATATCAGAGAAAAGTATTAACATCTGAAAGTCAAGCGGAGAAAGTTTAAGTTGAGTAAAGAGTCATTAAAAGTGCTGAACTCACGGTCTGTGTGTCAGAGTAGATGGTCTGCTGAGGAAGCTCCAGGCAGATGTGCTCATCAGGAGCTTCATGCTGATTAATAAAGGCTCAGGACTTCCTCTTTTACTAGAGAAACAAAAAAAGGCCTTCGTGAACCAAGAGCATCCCGAGATCAGAACAGTCTGACATACAAATCTGTGACCCTCTGATTCCTGATGACCACAGCTTATTCAAGACCGTCACATAGATGTGGTTGTAACATTCATGCATGTTAATAACCCATATGGTTTAATGAACAGTCCCAGCAATGACGAGATTTGCGCACAACATATTAAGATCAAATTAGGTATCAAAATGTGGTTTGAATTATTGTGTTAAAGAATATAAATTAATACATGATCTTATGATGCTTCACATCAGAAAACAATAAATATATAACTAATTAATATAACAGCCCGAGCAGACACCAGCATGTCATATTTTCATGGTTTTTTTCCCCATATAGATATGGACGGGCCTATATCCACTTATAATAACAATTCAATAAACATTCAGACAATTAATGTGCTCCAAAAAAATGTTAAGATTTAAGGGCTGATTCTGTTTAACGATAGGTAAAATTGGTATAGGTACGTTTAAAGATTGCTCACATAAAACAAAATACTATAGTAATTAATAGTAAATACCACAGTCTTTTGAACCATTCATTCATTCATTTTCTTTTCGGCTTAGTCCCTTTATTAATCAGGGGTCGCCACAGCGGAATGAACCGCCAACTTATCCAGCATATGTTTTATGCAGCGGATGCCCTTCCAGCTGCAACCCATCACTGGGAAACATCCATACACACTCATTCACATACATGCACTACGGACAATTTAGCTTACCCAATTCACCTATACCGCATGTCTTTGGACTTGTGGGGGAAACCGGAGCACCCGGAGGAAACCCACGCGAACATGGGGAGAACATGCAAACTCCACACAGAAACGCCAACTGACCCAGCCGAGGCTCAAACCAGCGACCTTCTTGCTGTGAGGCGAACGTGCTACCCACTGCGCCACCGTGCAGCCCCATTTTTGAACCATGTTATAGTAAATTAAATTATACTCAGAGGCAATGCATAGGGCCCTGCGAATTACAGAAGCTCCCGCATCTGTAGTGTTTACCAGTATTTGTTATGTGGGTGGTTAAGTTTAGAGAAAGATATGTGTACTTCAAGGGGTTGTTTAAGGTTAGGCCAATGCTATCTCACTCCAATTCGTAACTTTTTGATTTAGTTATTCATTCATTCATTTTCTTTTCGGCTTAGTCTCTTTATTAATCTGGGGTCACCACAGCGGAATGAACCGCCAACTTATCCAGCATATGTTTTATGCAGCAGATGCCCTTCCAGCCGCAACCCATCACTGGGAAACACCCACACACACTCATTCACACACATCCGGAAACCGGAGCACCCGGAGAAAACCCACGCCAACACGGGGAGAACATGCAAACTCCACACAGAAATAACTGACCCAGCCGAGGCTCGAACCAGTGACCTTCTTGCTGTGAGGCGACAGCACTACCCACTGCGCCACCACTTCGCCCGATTTAGTGGTTAATTCTTATGAATTTGTATGATCACATTTGTACATTTTCAGTACGATTTTCTCATCTCCCAATGACGGTTGGGTTTGTTGACATTTTCGTATGACTGAACTCATATGAATGGGTAGGTTTAATGATTGGTGAAATTGATATATTTTATGTGCTGATTAAGGTTAGGGACGGGTTGTGTAACACTCAAAAAAAGACTTGGTGCTTGTTCAAACAACACAATTCCTAAGTTTTTTGAGGAACAGCTTGTTTTATGTTTAATCCGCTTAAATTTGTAAAAGCAATTACATTAATGCTGCATTTTTTACGGTGAAAACTGATTAATTTTAGATAGATGTCTAGTGGTTTGGTTAAAGGGTTAGTTCAAGTTAAAGGCATGTTTCATGCTGTATCTTTAAGTTTTGGTTTAGTACAGGAATATGTTTAATAGTATTGGTAGGTTTAAGAGAATAAAATAATGGGCGGCTCGGTGGCGCAGTGGGTAGCGCTGTCGCCTCACAGCAAGCAGGTTGCTGGTTCGAGCCTCGGCTGGGTAAGTTGGCATTTCTGTGTGGAGTTTCCATGTTCTCCCCGTGTTGGCGTGGGTTTTCTCCGGGTGCTCCGGTTTCCCCCACAAGACCAAAGACATGGTATAGGTGAAATGGGTAAGCCAAATTGTCCGTAGTGTATGTGTGTGAATGAGAGTGTATGGATGTTTCCCAGTGATGGGTTGTGGCTGGAAGGGCATCCACTGCGTAAAACATATGCTGGATAAGTTGGCGGTTCATTTCGCTGTGGCGACCCCTGATTAATAAAGGGATAATAAAGCCGAAAAGAATTAATGGAATTGATCAAATTTATAACTTTATTTGATTGAATGAGGTACTTTTTTTTTTTTTCTGTCAAATAAAGTTGTGAATTTATTTTGTAAGGTTTATTTTTGAGGCCTTAAAGTAAAAACTATAATTTTAAGTCATATAATTCCTCAAATTTATTATGTTTCCGTCAGTAAATTCTAATTTAAGGTGTTGAAGTGTTGTAAAAAAAAAATTCTGAACTTAATGGGCAAGTTGTTTACAAGTAGAACAATAAATGCAGTTCATAATGCCGATGCATAATCAAAATTCAGTGAAATATCATACATCAGATAGAAAGATGTTGAGGATGTCTTTTTAGGGTAGTGAATTTGTTTTCAAGTATGCAAAAAGAGATCTGTGCAGTAGGTTTTACAATACAATCCATGTTTAATTCATTGTGTGGCTTGCTGTTTCTTTTCTTTGTTTGGTTTTTAAGTTGATTTTATGACTGATGACTATATATATGATAGAACTATAGTGATAATCACCAACAGCAGCAATTCATTCATCAGCATCTGGAAAAACTAGAAAAATGAGAAGTAATAAAAGAAAGGGAACTTCTGGTATAATTTCAGTCAAATGTGTAAAATCATTCTGATGACTTTAAAATGCATTTCTGTGAGCACTGGGCTCAGAGTGTGCGAGACGCTGAACTGTGTCAATTGTAACTCATTGTTATAGAGTTGTGATACATAAATGCAGCTTGTTGGATATCAGGAAGTGCCTCTGCGGTCACGTCAATAAAACATCGCTGGAAAATACAGGGAAATTAAGCTTGTGACATTTTCAGTTTGACCCCAAAAGTCAGCTTGCCTTGTTCCTTGTTTATCTGTTGCAGTTTAAAAGACGTCTTATGAGGAATTGAAACTCAAAACAGATTTGAGAAATTAAATAAAAGTAATAATGATAAACTTGAGTTTGATGATAACCTCCAATGATAAGCTGCTCTGAAAGCCTAAAAAATTGCTTTGGGGATTGAATTTAGGAGTCAAAGAGCATCAACTCAATATCTAAATAACATTTTACCGTGTTAATCACTGTGCTAGCAAAAAATTATCATGTTGCTAACGTATAGTTAACTCTATAACAAGTTGCTAGCGTAGTTAACACATTGCTAACATGTTTATGTTTTAATACCATGCTAGCATGTGCCTACAGTATCCCTATATTAACACGGCCATCATGAATGAGTATCTAGACAGTTTTAATCATGTTTAACATTTTACAAACATGAATTAGCACGTTTTAACACATGCTAACATTGTTAGCATTGATTTTGTATTAGCAGGTTAGCACTTTGTTAGCAGGTTACTAGCAATTTTTAATATGTTTTAATGCATTATTTTTGTAAGCCTATATCTGTTTAAGTGGGCGACACGGTGGCGCAGTGGGTAGCACTGTCGCCTCACAGCCAAAAGGTCACTGGTTCGAGCCTTGGCTGGGTCAGTTGGCATTTCTGTGTAAAGTTTGCATGTTCTGCCCGTGTTGGTGTGGGTTTCCTCCGGGTGCTCCGGTTTCCCCCACAGTCCAAACACATATATGCTTGTAGGTGAATTGGGTAAGCTAAATTGTCCGTAGTGTATGTGTGTATGTCCTGGTCCTCCAGGTTGAGGGTTGAGCGTTGGGCTAACAACCCACCTCATAAAAACTAGATGTTAAGAAACACCAATATGGTGCGGCTAAATATCAACTTCGATATAAATGGCCCTGGGAGTAAGTAATTATATCTGTTTAAGTAGCATGTTGATGTTAGCATGCTATTAGCTACAGTTTCTAGGCTTTGCAACCAATATATATAATAATTAAATAGGATTTCAGTGTGCTGGCTTTATTAAGCCAATATTATAATATTTGTATTATAATATTATACTACAAGTTGGATGTTTACTCAGCAAACATGCTACTTTGGGGCCCACATGGGTTTTTCTGTGGGATTGTTCTGCCCACACTGTCCCACAGTAAACCCACACTTACCCACAGTGGGCCCACACTGGCATGTTTGCTGGGTAACTGGTTATAATAAGTTAGACAGAAATGAACATTTCAAAAATGATAACGTAAATCACCCATTCACTTGTATACATTTGGTCAGTCCTGTTTTAGACACAACTTTAATTTAAACGTAGTTCATTAAAACTCCAGGGGTTTCAGGTTCAACCTTCATTCATTTTCTGAAGGTTGCAATCTTTATTTTCACCAAAAGATGGAGCCATTAACTGCTCTCATCCCTGCTGGAGTCACTGATATCTTTTTAACGCTGAATAATATTTTCTAAGAATGTAGCTGACTACTATAGTGATGTCTGTGAGCGACTATTTTACTTTCAGCATTTCTTGACGCTACACTCATTGTTGTTCTATTATTTTGATCAGTTCATTTTCCACAATATAATGTTGTTGTTGTTTTTGTCATTGATGCTGTTGAAGTTGTTGAAGGGCCTTTGTTGTTTTGTAAAACTCTGCTGTGCTATCATGGTGTAGTCACAGCAAAAATTCATTCAAATTTGTTATTATTCATTCTTTTCTTTTTTTTCGGCTTAGTCCCTTTATTAATCAGGGGTCGCCACAGCGGAATGAACCACCAACTTATCCAGCATATATTTTACGCAGCGGATGCCCTTCCAGCTGCAGCCCAACACTGGGAAACACCCATACACTCCCATTCTCACACACACACACACACACACTCACACTCATACACTATGGACAATTTAGCTTACCCAATTCCCCTATAGCGCATGTGTTTGGACTGTGGGGGAAACCGGAGCACCCGGAGGAAACCCACACGAACACAGGGAGAACATGCAAACTCCACACAGAAATGCCAACTGACCCAGCCGAGGCTCGAACCAGCGACCTTCTTGCTGTGAGGCGACAGCGATACCCACTGCGCCACCGTGCCGCCTCAAATTTGTTATATTATGCAATGAAGGTTATATTAATTCAGGAAAAAACCTAATTTTGATCTCCACTGTGTGTATACATATAAGGGCTACATAGACACTTTTTAAAATACACATTTTCAAAAGCAGATTCACACTAATAACCAACAAAATAATAATAATCAATTCAGTGCAATCATATTGAAATGTAAATTAATTGGAGGATTCCCAAAATTGATACGACAGGTTTTCTGCCAATTGATGATCTATGTGGTTAGCATTGTGGCCTCACAGCAAGAAGGTCGCTGGTTCGAGTCCCGGCTGGGTCAGTTGGCATTTCTGTGTGGAGTTTGCATGTTCTTCCTGTGCTGGTGTGGGTTTTCTCCGGGTGGTCCGGTTTCCCCCAGTCCAAACACATGCGCTATAGGTGAATTGGGTAAACAAAATTGGCCATAGTGTATGAGTGTGTGTGGGAATGTGAGAGTGTATGGGTGTTTCCCAGTGATGGGTTGCAGCTGGAATGGCATCCGCTGCGTAAAACATATGCCGGTATAGTTCATTCCACTGGGGCGACCCCTGATAAATAAGGGACTAAATGAATGAATGAGCAGAGGTTCTCAATAATGGTAATACAATTCAGCACTGAATACCCAATTCAGACCTTGGATTCTCTACTAATGATGTGGTGTTTGATAGGGGAGACATACAAAATGTGCTGTGTTGATGAGATGTAATGACTATTTTTAGGTTTTATTGGTTTGTTCTGAATGGAGCCGGCTTACTGTATTTGGGTAAAAGCATGGGTAAAACCTTACTTGATGAGGCTCACATTTTTCACAACTTCAGTTGTATTTGTGCAGATAATTCAAAAGCTCTTAAGTAAAGTAAAGTAAAACACTTGACCCAAAAATTTAAATTACCTCTCCCTCATGTGGTTCCAATCATTTATTTATTTCCAATTTGAACACAGAAGAAGATATTTTGAATACCAGTATCCATTAACTTGCATAGTAGGGAAAAAATAATATTGAATGCAATAGCTAACAGACCGGTTTACAGCTTTATATGTGTATATATATATTTACAAGAAAAGAGAAACATGACAGCATGACAGAATTTAGATTTTTTTTGTTGAACTCTCTGTATGCGGCGCGGTGGCGCAGTGGGTAGCGTCATCGCCTCGCGACAAGAAGGTCGCTGGTTCGAGCCTCGGCTGGGTCAGTTGGCATTTCTGTGTGGAGTTTTCATGTTCTCCCCATGTTGGCGTGGGTTTCCTCCTGGTGCTCCCGTTTCCCCCACAGTCCAAAGACATGCTCTAAATTGTCCGTAGTGTATGTGTGTGAATGAGAATGTATGGGTGTTTCCCAGTGATGGGTTGCAGCTAGAAGGGCATCCGCTGCATAAAACATATGCTGGATAAGTTGGCGGTTCATTCCGCTGTGGTGACCCCTGATTAATAAAGAGACTAAGCCGAAAAGAAAATGAATGAATGAATGAAAGAATGAACTATCTCTATAATAACTTATAAGCTAAATTGAGAGTGATGTTGGATAAGCCCACAAGAGGGCGCACATAGTCAGTGGAATTTTATATTTGACAAGAAAATGTCCAGCTAGTTGTAATTACTGTCAATCATTATTCATATTTATTAACATTTAGTGGATAGGAAATATTAATTTAAAAAAATAATCTGAAGAAATCTGTTAACAGCACCAACAAAAGGCTGTACAAATGTGTGTTTATGTGTGCATGTGTATAGTCCAGGGGTGCTCAACCCTGTTCCTGGAGATCTACCTTCCTGTAGAGTTCAGCTCCAACCCTGATCAAACACACCTGAACCAATTAATTAGGACCTGAACAGCACTTGATAATTACAGTCAGGTATGTTTGATATGGGTTGCAACTGAAATCTGCAGGAAGGTAGATCCCCAGGAACAGGGTTGTCACCCCTGCTATAGCCTAATAAAATTGTGGAGGTAACCTTTGCACAGATGTACATTTAGTTATGAGTTATGTTTGTTCTTTAATATTATTAATATTACTATATATAATAAATATGAGGTAGTGGTGTTCAAATGGAGATGTGCAATATAAATAAACTCCAGTCATGAGAAATGCTGTAATGCTAAACTTTATTGTTATTTTTCATTAGTACATGCAGTTTTTGGCATCATAGCAGATAAAATCAACAACAGAGTGTAATGAATGCAGTATGTTAGTAAAGATTCTTCTCAATAAGAGAATATATCCATCCAAAACATATAAATCATGTCACTACTAGAGATCACTACACATTTATGTATATATGTAATTATTTATTAGTTATCACACTTTTAGGCTGATTAAAGGGGATTTCTCAAACATTTCCCACAAATTCTCACTATAAAGTTCTTGGACTTTCTTATTCAATTCAATTCATCTTTATTTCTATAGCGCTTTTACAATGTAAATTGCGTCAAATCAGCTTAACATAGAAGTTCTAGTAAATTTAAACTACTTCAGTCCAGTTTTTTTTTATGTGGAACACCAACAAAAAAATTTATCAACATCATTTTTAGTAAATTGTTGTTTGGATTTTTTTTCTCTTGGACCTGGCAACCCAGATTACAGACGAAAGTGAGTCAAATTAGCTTTAAGTGACATAAGAGTCAACATCATTTCAGTAA